>VUQI01033112.1:0-15472 GCA_015106735.1 Paratilapia polleni | reverse complement strand
GGTCAAAACCCAGGACCACGACAGGAACATGAGGAGCTGAATAATATGTCGGCCGATACGAGGTCATTTTAAATATAGCTCCGGAAAAAAATTTTCATTTTCTGCAAATAAATGCTCTAAATGAAAATATTTGTGTTTGGAATTTGGGAGTTATGTTGTCAGTAGTTTATAGAATAAAACAAAAATATTTATTTTACTCAAACATATACCTATAAATAGCAAAATCAGAGAAACTGATAATTTTGCAGTGATCTCTTAATTTTTTCCAGAGCTGTATATTCACAAAATGAAAATATTCTGAGAAGTCTTGACTGATTTGTGATGAATCACTGGTAAGTTCAAAACAATACTCTGGCAGAGACAGTGTTAAACTACCCACATATGCTTCATTCTACTCCTTCATTTAAGTTAATGCTTTTTGCCTCCATCTCTTCTCTTTCACCTTAAACAAAAAGAGGGGCCTTTAATGTCCGTATTAATGTAGAAGCAGGTGGTAAAGAAGCCTTTGTTAATCACTTAATGATGAATTCCCCCCACTTTACATGGTGGCTTTTTCACCATCCATTTACTTCTTGTGCATGGGCTGTGGAAACTTTATAAAAAGTTTATCTTACCATGAAATGAGTAGGCACGGATAAATGGCTAACGTGGGGTTTTGTCTGTCAATGCAGTCGACCTATTGGGGGTCCACCAACTGGGCAGGTTTGGACCATATGTCATCATTCCAACCCTTTGTGTGGGCGTGTCTCTGTGGCAACCGCATCAGCTGGGACCATTGTGTGTGAGGATTCAATGGCCCATATATTCATTACAGAGCTGGCATGGGCCCCGCAACAGAAACAAATTGATACATACAAGCTCCAGCCCCATTTGGCGTGCATGACACATTTCAAATGGACAAAAAAGGACATTTTAGTCTGCTGAAAATCTTGAGAAAAGCTTGGTCGCCATAGTAACTGTGCAGTAAAAGCAATCATGGGCCATTAAACTCCAATCAGATGTAAATTTGGGCTGCCCCCAGCCCCTCTGAGGGAAAGCCCCCTTCACACAGAAGACTCAAATTAAACAGTTTGTTTGCCAATTCACGTCATCTTAATGAGTTTTTATTCGTTTTCCCTTTGTTTAAATGGAGAGAATTACAAACTGCCATTGATTTGTAATACTGGACCACTTCAGTTGTCTGCACATCATCTGCTCATAATTCATTCCAAGTCAGATAGTAAAAGGGTACAAAACACATTTTAAAACTTGTGAAGTGATAAATTGGAGCCTAAAGAAAAACAATGGCAACATTACAAGATAATCAAACCCTTAGATTGAGTAAACCAAAGCTGTCGTGTAACAGTGGTGTACAATTGTATTTATATTCTGTCTCTGCTCTCTTCATAATTTACAGATTAACCAATACACCCCATCCCAATATTTATTACAAACCAATCTAAGCAGTAAATCCTGACCCCTTTTTGTCAGGTGACAAAGGTGGTCAGAAGGCCACACCTCATGTTCCCACTAATCAAAAACCAAGAACTATTGTTCTCTGCTCTGTCCTGCTGAAAACATTTTCATTTTCAAATACCGTGAACTTGAGCAAAAGCTTCATATGAGGATATATTATTATTCTTTTCATGAAAATGCCCTGTAACACAGGAAACAAGTTTTAATGGAAAACAAGGGGCCACTGGATGACACCTTCTCCAGGACAGGAAGCGTTGTGCCCTTGTGATTGGGCAGAGAAAATATTTTGCTTGACTTGATGGCTGCAGATTTGTCCGAGCTTGTCATGCCATGCGGCTCGGTTCAGTGGCACATGCAGTGCCTGATGTTATTGTAGTAATCAGGATTATTATGTTCCACAATGCCTGGCTTTTGTCAAAGAACAAGTCAGCAAAGCGAGGTTGCACAGGTTGTTGACACAAAAACTGCTTTTTATTAATCATCGTTCATTGTTAAGAGCAACAAAATCCTGCATGCTATTATTTGCATTAAACACATCTAGCCGTAGAGCATATGGCAAGGCCAACGAAAGGGTAACAGTCCATATCATTACCCAATAATCATTATGGAAAACAAAGCAGCCAGTTTTAATTATTAATGTGTATCTGCAACAGGATACAGTTTGGAAGAAACTTAATCAAAGCTACACACCTACTGGACATTATTCACTAATGTGTGCTTAGAAATATTCGTACTGTGCACACAAAATTAGTGTACATGCAATTTATGTCTCAAAGCTGTAATCTGCACACTGCAATGTCCATTTTTTTTCTATATGTGGACACATGTTTGCCTATCACGGAGAAAGCTCAAAATTGATGCAAAAATTAATATCAGACCAGAAGAAAAATAAAGAAGCAGGCTCACCTGATCTGTGAACCCAAGATGAGAAACTCTCTGCAATCGTTGGACATCCGTAAATATCCGTAAGTGGGTTAGCCCATGCCAAGAAATGAAGATGAGCAAAAATATAAGAACATCATTTTCAGAGTTATTTAATACGTTGTTGGCCAATCTAAATCTACCTTTACATTCTTTGATCTAAAGTGGTTCACAGAGTACGAACAAAGTCAGGTAAGAAGATACTGATAAATGCCGGTTTTATGCATAAAAACAATCAGGTTCAAGCACAGATTTGTGTGTATTCATTTTTTGTGAATAAGACCCATTGTTGCTACTGCAAGTGTGTCCATGTCAGAACACGAGAAAGGGAAGAAGAAAAAAAAGGAGTAAAACCATGACTGGCTCTGATATTAATGAGAAATGAGTGTGTGGTCCTGTTATTATGCCTGTTTTCAGGAGGCTGCCACCACTCTTGTCTTCACTCTTGCCTCATACAGTAAAACTGCTCTGTTATGACAACACCGGACAGTCAGGGCACAGCATGGGCTTCCACTGGCTCTGGACCAAGCTGACCTGGGACCTGACTTTACCAGTATAGCTGCAGCCTCCCCATTGCTAGTCCATTGTTGCACAGTGCAGCTAACGATGCCCTGTCTGTCTGCTGTGGTCTCTTACATGCAGAGCAGGGGGAATGCTAATGTGACAAAGGGATGATTAACTGCAGTAGCACAGTAACAAACTGCCTCATTTTCATGTCTTGTTGTCTCCAGTATCCCACCTCCCAGAGATTTTTGACTGCTCTATTAGCAACTTATGTGTGTTGAGGGTATATTTATGGGACAAAGTAGCTCAATAATTTGTATTTTAAGAGTTTTTGAATTTGTAAAAATGTTTTTCAGTTTCATAGTAGCTAAAAAATGTAAAACTATGTAACTAAATGCACAAAAAGTAAATTATTTCCCTCAAAAATAGTGTGCCAAATACCAATTTCTGCATTCAGCAGCTGGTCATTACTGTCAAATGTGTTTCCCCAAGCAAAAACATACGAACAAAACATGCATTTCAGAACACAACTTGACTTGATAGTGGTGGACAGAGGAAATTACTGGTCTGCATTGAGATGCTGATTTTGTATTTGTTGTATTTGTTGTGTGAGCAATTGAATTCTGTAGCCTTTAACAGTCTGATCCAACTAGACCAATAAAGGCCACGGATACCAATGCTCAGAAAAAGTGGCATAAAAGCTCGATTTATATGTGCATTTTTCTCCCGAAGCTTCTGTGATATTCAGTTTTAAATATATATTTGTTAAAAACACCAAGTAAAGGGAGTTTTATAGTCAAATCACATGAAAATCAAAATGCTAAAACATTGTGTCTTAGGTTTTGCCAGACTGAAAGAGGCCATGAAGCTATGAGAGGTAAAGAAAGAAGGACTGAAAAGGAGGCAGAATGGTGTACTGTCTGGCTGTCTGGTGTCCACACAGAATTCCGTCTTGTCCACTGGTGGCTGTGGAGGATTCATTAGACTCCACAGTCACTCCCCCTGCACGTGAGTGACAGGTCCCTGCAGCCGGCTCGCTAAAGCACCACAGATCATCCCACTCCTCTCTCGCCCATCTGGCTGCCTGAAACTAACAAGGGGTGCCCTCCAGTTATAAGAGTGCATAAAAAGAGGAGGAGAGAGAGGAAAAAAGTTAAAGACTGGAAGATCCCATCAGATTCTCCGTGGTCCATAGGCTCCAATTATTCAGAGCTTATCTTTTCAGCTTGGCTGATCTCCCAATGAATAAAGTGCGGTCCGTATTACTGCCGGCCGGGTGCATCTCTAAAGAGGCTGAAGGAGGATCAGGGATGTGGGTTATGGTGTCAATCTGGTCCTGACCCCTGGGGTTAGGGAGGTGACGTTATGTAGTCACACTGCCAAGGCATCCCCTAGTAGCACCTCCATTTAGAACCCGTCTGGATAAATGGAAAAGGGCAATCGCATTAGAAGAGGTTTCTTTCCATTTTAAAGCAGAGAAAGAAAGATAGAAAGAAATCTCTAATCACAGAGTGAGTGACTCTTGACCAGCTCCAAGACGATGGCTGGAAAAGGCAGAAGTCAGGAGGGTTAAGCTTATACAGAGTACGTGCTCGCATTTGTGTCAAGAGCTGCATCAAATGGTTTTAGAAGAGACCTACAAGCACCAGAAAATATGGCAGATAGAGACAATGTAAACTGAAAGATACAATACAAACACTATGTTGGAAGAACATTTCTGAAATTATATTGTGGCAAAAGTAAAACCAAAGTGTTCAGACCAATAAAACTAAACTATAAAAAGCACATCAGCGAAGTGTATATAATTAAATATATACGTGATAAGAATCTGAAGTACATCTTTTAGTTACTGAATAATGTGTCACCAGTAGCTTTTCCAGCGTCCTCAAAAATGTGTACACAAAATAAAGAGGGTTTCAGAGTTTGCTGAATGCCAGAATAACTGCAGGGTTAAGTAAAGTGACCCCCCCTGGGCGAGTCCCACTCTACAATTGGCACTGAGCTGGGGCACAACGGGAAATTGGTGGTCCTCCGTTTCGTGGCGGCCCTTCCATTCCTCAGAATCTACAACTCTCAGATCTACCGACAAGTGTTGCTGATCCCTCTCTATTCTTCTGCCTTCATGGAGATGGCTGGGAGATTCTCATGCCACCACACAATGCCTAAACAAGCGGGTATGTCTAATTCAATTAAGTCCACAAGGCTGTGCCAAGTGGGTCCTGGTCCCATGTGACAGGGATAATGAGTGGGCAGAGAGGAGGAGGAGGATTGAAGATGGAGCCCTATGCTCATTCAGTCATTCATACTTCATTCTTTTTATTATCTGCTCTGGGCTTTAATGTTTCCAGGATGACCCTGCTCATTTAGTGTTGAATGGAATATTTTGCATTCCAACATTAATGTGCAAATAGACTTGATGAAGGACACAGAGAGACTGGGAATTATAAATAGTGTGACCTCTGAATTCCTGCAATTCATCACTTAGAAACGTCTTTAAATCTGGATTCTTTCCCCACTGCTGAGGACAGTGTCACACAAAAGATGTGTGGGAGAAGGAAACTTAACAATCTGACTCACCAAGTGACTCAACAAACAGCTAGACACCTGGACACACAGGCTGAGTCGCTCTTTGTGATCGCTAAGCCATTTATCCTTTCCGTGTTTAACTAATACTTGTATATATTTCATCTTTGCTGGTAATTTTCCATAATTAATTGCTTTAAGACTAAGCATATAAGATCATTGAGTTTCCACCTACTGTTGCAAAACAGTTCAAGTATCTGAGAATTTACGAGATAGAGGGGATTTAGAAGTTAGCAGTAAGCTAGCTTGCTAGCTGACATCTAAAAATGATATGCCACAAAACTGCTATTAACTTTAGACATAAAGGAAAATGAAAAACTAAAAATCAACAAGGTTTGGCAGGGTTAGTGAAGTAAGGCTTATTGACAATAATCCGGCTAGCTACAGGGGTATCGTTAGGCTAATATAAATTCAGGAGCACTACCAATTTATGTAAGAAGTTTAGGCTGAGTGTTACGTTCTCCATGAAAGTACACACTGAGGGTTGGGCAGTGAAGTACTGCACCTGCGAGTGCTTACTGAGGTTTTGCAGTCACGTGACTGCTAACCACGTGACCGCTAACCACGTGACCATTAACTTGTCCCCTATTTTGAAAGTGAGACAATGTAGTGTCAAGTGAATAAGCCAGTCACAGAGACCAGTCCCCAATCATCTGATAACCCCCAGTTGTGAAAAATGTGACACAAACTGTGAAAAGTGTGACGCAAATGTAAAATGGAGACCATTTGCCTTGAGTATAAAAGTTACACCTTTTGAAACGTGTTGGCAGCAGCCTGAGGCACAGCTTTTACTGTGAAGGTGAATGTTTCTGATGTGTCATACTTTTTCAAGTTTTATTGCCCCACGGCTAGTAGTTTGTTAGTGTGTGCAGAAAAGTCGGCGTGTTCCGTGCAAACTGCAGGCGACAGCAGCAATCTGCTAGCTACCAAAGTGATCACAAGGAGGTTTTTGGTGCAGCACCCTCTTTGAGACTGATTTCATTAACAACAACCAGCAACCTCCAGGAACCTCTTGCCAACCAGTTGGGGAATACACATTTGTCCCTTCAATTTGTGGTTGTATCACGTCCGGTATGGCGGACAACTCTCAAGCAATGTGCACATGACGTCACACGAGAAACCTCTATAAACAGAGACAAGTCCATCATATGGAAGGAAAAAGACACTGACAGAGTGTCGGAGATGACTCCATTCAGAATGAGAGGTTTGTACTAGTCACATTCCTACGCTTAATCTTCACAGTGGAATATTAGTTGGCTTGAAAGAATATTTGCTGTCTGGGATACCAGGAAGTTTGAAAGCTCAGCTTAAAGGTGTGCTATACATGAATCTCTAGCACATGAATAGTGCTATTAAAATATTGTACAAGGGTAAAATGACAATTGAATAGTTTTTAGGACTCACGGTTATTCAGAAAAACAAGGAACACAGCACTGCAGAGAAACAAAAAAAAGCAAGAGCTTGGAGCCAAGACAGTAGAGGCTTGGAGAACCCAGAAACAGGGTCAATATGTCACCACTTAACAAGCTAATAGAGCAACAACCACAATTTTGTTGTGCTTTAACATGGGATAAAGCGACAATTCCCACTGACACTCAACGCTGGTTTATTTTAACCACATAACCATGTGTGGTTTTTATTTTAACCATCACAACAAATGTTCCCTGACTTTAACAAAGTAGTAATTTTACTACAAACCCTGATCTCTCCATAACTGTAACCAGGATGTTTTGCCAAATTTAATACAATTTAACCATAGCAGAGAACACAGGCACAGACAAATCAGGAAACACTTCAGATTAGGACACACTCTTATACATCATTCTACAGGAAGTGGGAAAACAGTATATTTTATTGTTTAGTTTAGGGGCACTGTATATTCCTGGACGGCACAAAGAAAGTCTGTCTCATCTTTCAGAGAACCTATTTAGCAAAACTTGCTTCTGAAAAGTAGGTGTGTTTAAAAGGCTCGATGACACCCACTTATCCAGTGCCAGAGAGGAAAGTTACTAAATAGCGTAACAGTCATGGTTGACAAGGAGTCATACGTTGCTCAAGAAAACCTGCTTTTCTGCATTTTCGGCACTTTTGACTTGAGCTGGGAACTATCTCAGACCTGAGAGGCTTTTAGTTTCACTGAAGTTTCCAAGGACTCCTGCTGCTCTGCTGAGACCCTTGTCCCCGACTGGCACAAAACAGCCTCTTAAACGTTTGACTTTCTCACAGAAACAGCTTGCTAAATGGTATTTCTGTAATGGACTCCTGCTAGGGTTCATATGTGTTGTATAGCCACGTTGCACAAAGTTGAGTCAACATGATTACCATGAGAAAGGTCCCTAAGAAAGGCCCAAAAAGGGTTTTTTGAATAAAAATCTGAAACTATAGAATTCATTGTTTTCCCAGGGAAAAAGATGAAAATCAAAGACATCGATGGTCATTTTTTTCTATTGGAAAAGTGCTGCCGAATGAATGTCTTATTTACATGCCAAAGGAAAGGGCCATGGTTTTAAAAGGATGGGAAAGCAGGGGCCTCTATTATGGCGGTGCTGGTCGCAGAGGCCGTGGCTACTCTGGCAGCCTCCCTGCCAGGGAGCGGTTAACAAGGCCTTGGCTGAATTAAAGAATGGCAATGAGTTTTTAATTGGTGACACATTATATTTATCAAGCTGACAGCAGAGTGACTGCACTGTGGCCTTTCTTGTTTTGTCCTTGTGTGCGCATTACTTCCCCCAAGGTGCCCCTGTATGATACCCCCTGTCTGCTGGGGTCCTTCACGTGTGAAGAAAGAAGAAAAACATAATAATTGAGCATCGAGTTGAATGATAACACTGAATTATTCATTAGGGTCCCTTAAAGTGCTGGATAAATCAACACCCCTCTCTTCTCTTTTTGACAAAAGCTTCTCTTTGTCCCTCCGTCCAATCACGCCAGTTTAAGGCTTAGCATAAAGACAAATCCTTTTCAGTCCTTTTAGTCCTTCATGACAGAAGTTCTGCTGCAGGGCCGGAAAAGTTATTAACAAGTGTTTAATATTTGGATGGGAGTGTTTGGTCACCTCTTCTATACGTGCCATTTATGTACAGGCCTTATATACAGGGCAGCTTGTGACTTAACACTTAATAATGACACTCTGTGTTGCTAATGTGAGCATATGCCGTGAATATATTTAATATATTGAAACCTTTAAAAAATGTTCATTCACGTCACACCAACTGTTGACTGCTGTTGCAACTGCCGCTAACCTAATTTAACATTTTAACTGGTGCATTTAAGTTCTGACTGACTTAGTATTACTTTTTTTTTCAGGGGATACAGTGCGCATTGTTTTAAACATGACAATACCTCTTGTAAGCAATACATCATCAGACCAAAGGCTTGATTTATAAATGTAGAATGTTGCATATTTAAGCGATTAGGGAGTTTGTTTTTTTCAGGAACCTGCAATCAAAATTAAATTGAACTGAAAGTTTCATCTGGAGCAGTATATAACACTGACAAAAGCACCATACAATAAAAAAAAAAAAACAGTGCAATGAAAGATCTGGGTATGTTCTGAGTAAAAACATAAAGACAACACATAAACATATTCATACACATATGTAAATATTAACAATATTAACAGTTGTGTCTTTAATGCCAGAAACCAGCTTACTAATTTCCAACAATCTGTCCTGTCAGGAAGGAGTGTGAAAAAGATTCTGTCAGATCTTTAAACTTGTGTTTGTTGTGAGAAGCACAACACTGCATGTGAACCTTTGTCTGTTTAATTTTAAACAGTGCCTGTTTTCGAGTAACAGCAGGTCCCCAACTGTTTTAGAAGAAATCCTTTGTTGTCTTCAGGGTGTTACTACAGCGAAGGGGGGTAAAGTCTAGAGGTCCTGGCGATCCTCTTGAAAATGGTAGTGAAAAGGGAGAAGGGGCGAGGGAGGCCTAATGAAATATTTAAGATTTAGGCTAAAAAGGAACTCTGAAAAACTTTGCAACAAAGGGGTCGGCCGAGGGCCTTCATTGTCCCGGGACCCGGCGGAAGCAGGGGCCAGGCTGCTACAGATGTGAGGAGAGCCCATATTGAGCCGGGATGTGTAGGCTCTGCACACAGCTGTGTCGCTGCACTCCCGCCCCAGCCACCAGCCCCCTGCCTTTGTGAGCCTTTGTGAGGGCCACAGAGTGGCGATTTTACACCGAGCTGATTGCACAGCAACGGCTTTGTGTCGCCAACAAGAAGACCCTGCCCATTCCTGAACATCGGCACTCACTCCCTCTGCAACACAGATTCACACATTCTTCCCAATCCCCTCAGCCCACACAGTCTCATAGGTTTTTATTATCTAAGAATGACAAGGTGATGAATCCCCTTTCCGTCGACTGATATGAACTGTGGTGGTTAGTTTGGGGAGGGGGATCTTTCATCCTGGCTCCTCAGGATCTGCCTATTTAGCACTTAACTGCTTTTGATTAATGGAGGGCCCGTTCTATGTAACATATGTTATTTTCAGAGCCCAGTGAGGGGACCACATAGGCGAAATGCTTGAGTAATGATGTCATAAGGTCACAGTGAGCAGTTTGGACACAGAATGAGTGAAACAAAGGAAGAAATTGAGCTTTTCCATTTGTAAAAGAACACTTAGTCCTACATATGGTGGGGAGTAAATATGTTTAAGTAACTGATTATGTGTTTAAACAGTTAGATAAGAATGATTTTACCAAGTAAATATTGAATGTTTTTCCTCGTCTTCTGAAAGAATAAAAGAAGCCAATGAATGAATCTAAATGTTTTGGGATTTTTTTAAATTGCCCACTTATCCTATTCAGGGTCGCGGGTGGGGGCTGGAGCCTAGGGCGAGAGACGGGGTACACCCTGGACAGGTCACCAGTCTGTCACAGGGCTAACACAGAGAGACAACCACTCATGCTCACACCTACGGCCAATTTAGAATTCCCAATTAACCTAATCCCACTAACTGCATGTCATTGGACTGTGGGAGGAGAGAACCCACACAAACATGGGGAGAACATGCAAACTCCACACAGAAAGGCCTTGGCCAGATGGTGGATTCAAACTCAGGACCTTCTTGCTATGAGGCAACAGTGCTAACCACTGAGCCACTGTGCTGCCCACGGTAGGATACGCGGAAGAAAATGGATGGATGGATTGTCATTATATACATACATACATATTTCTGAATCAAAGACAATTTTCACATTAAGTCATTTCCTTTACTACACTGAACGTAAATGAACACTAATTGGTCTTTGCTCGTATAATCTGCCAAAAATATAAATCCTTTGCCTTAGAGAAGACTTGATCCCTCAAATTACACTGAACCCTTCCTGAATGCTCGGCCATTCCGTCTAAATCCCCCGGTGTCACTCAGAGCTACAAGGCGAGTTCAGGCCTGAGCACCAAAAGGGCACAGCGGCTTAACACCAACCTTAACACGTGACTCACTCCTTCCAGGCTCATAAAGTCTTCTTAATGTGGCTAATGTGAAGAACAAAAGAGAAAGACTGGGTCAGCAACTTAGAATAATGCAGCTCACTTTGAAAAAAATCAAGAAACATCTTTTGATGTAAACCTTATATAAGAAAAGCCTTAAAAAGTCACTTCATGCATGATTTGAATTTGAAGGCAATTATGCAGATGCATTTTCCTTGTCTGAATGAGGAAAGACAAATCTGGTAAAATGCCAATAGCCTTAGGTGTGTATGAAACCACAAAGGTTAAGCTTTTAGCTTCCTAGCACTACTAAGTATTGATACTTAGAAATATTTTCCTTTTCTTATGAAATGCTACTCAGCTTCTTCTCATAGTCTTATTTTCTTCTTCTCCACCTATATTTAAGTTATACTAAACTAGTTTTTCATTGGAACGTAATTCTTGCAATAAAATTACACTGTGAAATGCAATTTAAATAAAATAAAATATGAAATATCACCAAAACATTTTTGGAATACACTTGCAATTATGCAGGCTTTGTAGTGTAGTGGTTTACACATTTGCCTAACAAGTTAAAAATCCCTGGTTTGATCCCAGAAGGAGACACAAATCCCTTGGGGGTTGTGTCTGGAAGGGCATCTGGTGTAAAGATCTGCCAAATCAAATATGCAGAGTTACCCGTTGTGGTGACCCCTTGCAACAAGGGAGCAGCCAAAAGTAGCACACTCTTATAACTGTGTAGGGCATCATATAAGTGGTATTTTATAAAAGAAATAGTGGGATATTGTTTTCTCATTTACCTCTAATGGCATCAAATCACTTGGCATTTCATGTGCAGACACCTGCACAGGATTGCCTAGTTTGGGTTCCGGTAATAAACATTTTATACCTAGTTGTCCAGTCTGCTAAGGCTAGCTGTGTCCCCTAAACCCTGGCTAGTGTTTCCAACTTTGTCCCTAACTGAACATCATAGTTTCATGGCAGTTTGTGAAATCATGTCATGTAATTTTATCTGTTGATTTCTCTTCATGGACACATTTTTTTTTCTTTTGCACCCATTGACCTCAACTGTGCAACTGCCGTCATGCACTGGCACACAGCCCATTAAAAAGGCCACAACAACACACGCTCTCCAACTACCCTACGTGCCAGGTTTGGCTCCCTAGGACTTCATCCACTGCCCCAAAATGAAATTGCAGGGTTGCAGGGTTGCCACTTTGACAGTGAAATCCAGCATCTAGTGAGCAATACAAATGTACAAGGAGGGCTGGAACACTCACATCGCTTCATAAAGACGTGTTGTTGTTTTTGGAAATCCATTTTTAATTAGAATTATCTATTAATGGATTAACATTTCATTTATATATTAATTTATGCATTAATGTGAATATCTCTTTTTATTAATTCATCAAATAACATATTATTACACATTTTTATTGCATGTTAGCTGCACATTATTTACTGAAATGCTTGATAATTTCCATGGCACTTGTAGTCCATAAAATTGTAGACAGTGTTTCTTTAATTTCTGAAAGATTTGTGAAACTGCCAAAAGTAACTAAGGAAATAAGCTTTCTGGGAACTGGGATAGACTGGCTTCTTTACAGATAATTTACAAAGACACTGGAAACTTAACTTGTTACTCAAGGTGTTTTTTTTCACTAGTTTTTCAGCCTCTTATTACTGTGCCATCAGGGTGTAAGAGTGAATCAATGATATCACCAAAGCTAGAAAAATGTGCCTTTAATGAGCCTCCTATATTGTGTCTGTTAGGTCCCTGCCAGAGTTATGGATAGACTCACTCCACTGGGATACTTAATAGCCCTTAATAGATGTGAGACCGGCGGAGTGAGGCGGACTGCACAGAGAGCTTGATACAAACCAGATGCAAGGCTAACTAACCTCTTAGCCTTCCTGCTATTTAAGCAGGGGTTTGCTAGCTGTACTTTCCTCTGAGTTTGTCTCTATATTCTTCACAAAGACCTGTCACGTTTAATGGCCTATTGGCTGAGTGGGCTGCTGTAGCCCTCTCTAGAAGAAAGGCACCACGAAGAAAGGCTCATGTTCAGCTAATGCAGCTTAATATTCTTTAAAAGGGTTTGGGGAACAATTAAGAGAGTGTTTCCCATGGTTCTCCCCCCAGCGGTTTGCGGCTGCCTGTGCAGCCGCTCGTCTGTTTGATGGACTCTGAATGCATCTTATTGATGGGGGTCAGAGATTAGAAGCAGCCGTGCGAGGGGAAGAGAGTGAAAAGAGGGTCCCATACGGTGGCCTCAATGTGGCTCAGACACACACACAAATAGCCGCTAACAGCTCTTCCACTTGTCCGTCTGTGAATCGTATTCATCCGTGATGAATGAGTGATTGAGAGCTGCATGTCCTCTAATAGAGATTCTTCTCATTTTTTTCCACTGTCACATCTTTTATCTAGCTTGTGATAAAAGTTGCTAAAAGCTATCTTGATGTATTTCCTAAAAGCTGTCATTCTCTCCTAGAAGACTCCAAAAATGAGCCACTTAGTACATTATGTCATGCTGTTTCTTCCCCTATGTTTGTCTGCACACTACACTGTACACTGTACTCTCAGTCGTCTTGCTGGTGGAGCACTGCTCTGGCATGTGCCCGCTGTGCAGATGCCACACGTGTGAATGTGTTGGTTTACGACCTCGACATCAGACCCATGAAGCAGAGTAACACTTAACCCACAACGTGCAGAGAAATCGTGCACTTCTGACTCTAAGCGTAGAGTGATACTAGAGCAGGACCATGTCATTGTTTACTGTGCCAGTGACCTTCATAAGCTGGGGTATTTCTTCAACATGAGCACTGCAGCAAGTTTGTCCCTTTAGCATTTACAGAGTGTGGCTCTTTCAAAATAAAGTAAATGCAAAAAATATTGCTTGCAGTATCACACGAGTGAAGGAAGTGGTCTGACTCACAAGAAAGCATACCAACCAGTTTCCTGCCATCTGACTCTTCACCCATTTGTACTGAGACATAAAGTTTGCAAGGATTCATATAATATGCAATTCACAATTGTGTGTTTATCTTATAGTGCTGCAGTGGACTGTTTGGATGCTATATTAACGGGTTGTCCACCTACAGCTATACCTCACCATTGCAGTGGCAATTAGAGGAGTGTTTTGGGTCAAGGAGAAAGCAAGGGTTTTGTTTGCCTCCATCTCATGATTGAATGGCCATGTATAGGACCACGCACGAAAAGAAGCCAATTAAGTGAGGGGTGGTTTGATTTTTTTGTCCTGTGTTGTAATTAGGCCCAGGCTCTAAAAAACTTCCTCAAGTACCATTTGGGTTGTTTTGTTGGCTATATCATTAGGACCAAAATGATCCGCCCAGGTGCTCACTGCGTGAACATGTTGAGAGATGATGTAAAGAAAAACTGCCATCCACAAGCTTTTGGGGCTTCTAACACTCCCCCGGCTCACAAACAGCGGCATGAGTGGAGCCCTTAAATTCTGTCAATCAAGCCAGTTCAAACAATGACAAACATGTTTTACATTCAGATGATTGCAGAAAATAAATGGACTTGATGTACACTCAGAAGAATTCTAAAAAGTCCTGAAAATGAGAGTGATTGTTTTCCTTCCTTGGACATTTCAAAAGCACTTCAGAGCTTCAGTTACCTTTGATGGTGCAGAGCCAGGAAGTGAGTCACATGCAGTGGTTTTTAAGTGTATAGGTTCATTCACAACCACATCCAGTCAATTAAAGTTTTTCCTTCTCCACCAAAAACCTTCACAGTTCACATTTTCCATAGTTCTTCTTGAATGAAACATTTGTCTAAAATATACATTCATCTCATAATTTCTTAGCTCTCTCTTATGGACTGAATGTCTGAAATAATATTAATACAGGAATATTAATATATACAGTTAGGTTCATACATTTTTGGAATTTTGCCTTTGTACACGACCACAGTGACTTCAAACTCAAACAGTCAAGATGTGATTGAAGTGCAGACTTTCAGCTTATTTCAAGGAGTTTAACAAAAGTATTGCATTAACTGTTTAGGAATTACAGCCATTTTTATATGCAGTCCCCCATTTTCAGAGGCTCAAAAGTAATTGGACAAACTGATCATTTTAAATATAAGGATTGTTTTTAATACACTATATTGCCAAAAGTATTCACTCACCCATCCAAATATTTGAATTCAGGTGTTCCAATCACTTCCATGGCCACAAGATAAAATCAAGCACCTAGGCATGCAGACTGCTTCTACAAACATTTGTGAAAGAATGGGTGGCTCTCAGGGGCTCAGTGAATTCCAGCGTGGTACCGTGATAGGATGTCACCTGTGCAATAAGTCCAGTTATGAAATTTCCTCACTACTAAATATTCCAGTCAACTGTTAGTGGTATTATAACAAAGTGGAAGCGATTGGGAACGACAGCAACTCAGCCACGAAGTGGTAGGCCACGTAAAATCACAGAGCGGGGTCAGCAGATGCTGAGCCGCATAGTGTGCAGAGGTCACCAACTTTCTGCAGAGTCAATAGCTACAGACCTCCTAACTTCATGTGGCCTTCAGATTAGCTCAATAACAGTGTGT
>VUQI01033110.1:6077-32010 GCA_015106735.1 Paratilapia polleni | reverse complement strand
CTTACAAAATGCACTTTTAGTTCCTCATTTAGTTTTTACTGGAGTCATTTACTGGAGTGTTTTGGTTGGAAAGAGGATATAAGATTCACACAGGCTGTTTTTCAGACTTTATGGCCTTCAAACACAGACTCAGCAAAAGGGCAGCTGGCCATCTTAACTGGAAATTATTTTAAGAATATTGATCACTAAAAAAGAGAAAATCTTTTATATAATTCTTTAACAAATCTAGTATCTGTCCGTAGGATCTGCAGGAGCTGTGGTCATTTTGATTTGTGTCACATTGGTGCCGAACAGGAAGTAGATGTTACTAAAGAGTCACAGCTGGAAGAAACTGAACTGGATGGAAGCAGCTCTTTACTGATTGTTTTTCAGGCCACAGTCAACAGTAATTGGTTAAGACTGTAGAAGCTGCTGGAAGAATAATACATTGTGAAACAGGGTAGACCGGTGTCATCACCAACTGTGTGCCATGAGCATGGTTAATAAAAGGCAGGCATGTTAGATTGTGCTTCCACTCTAATCTACTTAAGCTTGGTAACATAAACGGGTATTAATCTTCACAAGTGTGAAGACAAGTGTGGTGGATTATCACAGGATCTTTTCCATGTTGATCATAAACCCCTTCACAACATCCAGCTAAGTGGAGAACACACCAGCCTCAAAAACAGAAACACCACATTAGGATTTTCCCAAAACAAAAAACATCTAAAAGAGTCAGAGCAGGTCAGGAGCAGCAATATTTTGGACAGATGAATCTAAGATAAACTTGTGCCAGAATGACAGGAAGAAAAATGTATGGAGGAGGCTTTGAATGGCTCATGATTTGAAGCGTACACCACTGGTAAACAGTGTGATAGATGGGGATATACAGTTCCAATGGCACTGAGTCACTAGTGTTTACTGATGATGTGACAGAAGCAGGTAGATGATTTCTAAAGTGTACAGACTTTTACTTTCAGCCAAATAAACTGATTGGAGGTGCTTCACAGCACAAAGAAGAGTACAAATGGGCCCAAAACATACTGTGAAAGCAACCTAATAGACTGGTTGAGTCAGTCACATGACCTAATCCATTTCATTTGCTGAAGACAAAACTAAAGGCATGAACAAACTTAAAACAGCTGGAGTGGGTCTGACAATGCATCACATTCTTTGGTGATGTCCTTGCATTCACACTTGTGGCAGTATCAAAATCCAAAAGATTCAGGACAAAGTGTTAAAAGTGAACAATTCTGCTGAAAGTCTGCACCTTGATTGTTTAACTTCCAATCTCTCCCAAGTGCACATTCCTGGTACTTTACTTTGTAATGTTATGCTTTTATTGTTCACCTTTTTACCATGTCAGGAAAGATAAAGTGGCTGCTGCTCTGATATGTTCCAAGAGTTTACACAATTGTCAAATCCCTCTTGTTGTCTAAAAAGCTTTCAAGTTAAAAACCCAAACCCCATACACTCTACTGTTCAGCAGACAAACAGAAACCCCACTCTCCTGCAAATGTGACTGCTGTACTGCAGTTTTTTGCCGTTTCAGATGTAGCAAAACTATCGGGAGAGGAAATGGTGAGACATGGAGGAAGTTTCCTGTGCCCAGTAATGACGCCTGAACCAGGAAACTGAGAGTTAACAAGCTGAAGTGCAGCCTGCTCAGACTCAGAGAGACAGCAGACAAACACATTCGCACAACGATTACGGCTCACTGCAGGGACTCTGGCCAGTATCAGGGCTGAAGATGAAGCTGTTTCTTGTTCCCATTCTGGTGGGATGGGAACATTCTGGTCAAGTCGTCTTGACAATACTCCATAGATTCTCTTTGGGGTTTAGGTCAGGCGAGTTTGCTGGCCAATCAAGCACCGTGATATAATGGTCATTAAACAGGGTATTGGTACTTCTGGCAGTGTGAGCAGGTGCCAAGTCCTGCTGGAAAATGAAATCAGCATCTCCATAAAGCTTGTCAGCAAAGGGAAGCATAAAGTGCTCTAAAACTTTCTGGTGGACGGCTGCGCTGACTTTAGACTTGATAAAACACAGTGGACCAACACCACCAGATGACATGGCTCCCCAAATCATCACTGACTGTGGAAACTTCACACTGGACCTCAAACAACTTGGATTCTGTGCCTCTACACTCTTCCTCCAGACTCTTGGACCTTGATTTCCAAATGAAATGCAAAATTTAGTTTCATCTGAAAAGAGGACTTCGGACCACTGAGCAACAGTCCAGTCCATTTTCTCCTTAGCCCACGTAGGACGCTTCTGATGTTGTCTCTGATTGAGGAGTGACTTGACACAAGGAATGTGACAGTTGTAGCCCATGTTCTGGATACGTCTGTGTGTTTAGAAATGGCTCCATTAAGCTTCTGGAATGGTCTTCCCAAAGACCCAACCTCAACCCCATTGAAAATTTGTGGACTATGCTTAAAGGCCGGGTACATGGCAGGAAACCGATTTAAATGAGCTCTACCTATTCTGCCAAGAAGAGTGGTCAAATATCCAGCCAGAATTATGCCAGAAGCTTGTTGATGGCTACCAAAAGTGTCTGGTTGAGGTGCAACTTGTTAAGGGAGATTTAACCAAATATTAGTGGGAGTGCATGTATGTATTTGAGCCTGTATGTCTGGAAGGAGTTTCTCTGTTAGGGTGAGTAAGTTCTCCTCTAACACTGCTTCTCTAACCTGTGCGGTTCCACAAGGCTCAATCCCGGGTCTGTTATTGTTTTCCTTTTACATCTTTCCTTTAGCTGCCATCATTCAATCTTTTTCTGGCATTTTTCATCATTTCTATGCTGATGACATTAAGCTGTATATGTCTTTTAAGCCTCACCAGCTGGATAGGCTGTCCATCATAGTTGACTGTTTTTCCCAGATTAGTGACTGGCTCTCCAATAATTGCCTTGTTTTAAATTCCAACAAGACTGAGGCCATGATTATAGCTCCCCCTGAAATACATTCAAGAATCAGTCAAGTGATTGCCTTCTTTTTGCTCATCTGCAAAGTCCAGTGTTCGTAATCTTGGCATAATGTTTGATTCTTCTCTGGGCTTTGATTCATATATAAAATCTATCTCACGTTCCGGTTTCTTTCATTTACAGAACATTTCTAAATTGCAAGATATAGTCTCCTCCTCTGAACTAGAAAAACTGTTCATGCATTTGTGTCATCGTGCCTAGATTACTGTAATGCCCTGCCTTAGATAAACAATCTCTTTCACACCTCCAAGCTTTACAAAATGCTGCAGCCAGACTCCTAACACATTCTAGTAAGCGGGCTCACATTACCCCTATTTTATACTCTTTACACTGGCTCCCAGTTGATTTCAGAATTCACTTTAAAATTCTCATACTTACATACAGAGCACTAAAAAGACAAGCTTCAGACTATTTATCTCAGCTTCTTGTTAAACACACAGTCATTCCACCCTGGAAAAAGAACAGTTCAAAGAATTACTTAAAAGGAACAAATATCTGACCAGGACTTCAGTATTTTTTGTCATGGTACCGCCCACCTAATGACTTGGCCACTAGGATGTGAAGGGTGTGGGACTGAAAGGGCTACAGGTGTAATAATTTGCCCTTCAGGAAGTGATGGGAGCTGGTGAAATATGCCAGGATGAGTGATTGACTGGCAAGGATGTTCAAACACCACAGGGCAAGGCTTTCCCTCTTTTGGAAGACACTGTTACTCTTTGTTATGCCTTGTTAACTAAATATTGAACTGTCAGCGTGGTGAGGAACCGCGACTCAAGACTAATGCACTGCATGAACTGGCCCAAACATCAGGAGTGAAGATGCAGAGAGTGGGAGCTGAGCATCCACGGGTCTGTAGTGAGGGACTAGGTATATCCACACTCCTTCACATGAAAGGTGGCCAGTATCTGTCAGAGCAGTTTGGTCACCGTGACATTTTAAAGAAATAAACTTCTGCAGATTAAAAGATGTGTACATGTGCTTTACTTATCTCATTTTCAAACTCACACTTACTAAACCTGCTTTCTGGAACAGGGCCAGAGTTACCAGCCTCAGAAATCAACAGTTAACAGCAGCCAGTGCTTGCCTGAGATGAAGCAGCAGAAGCATTTCAACATCACTGGTTTGTAGAGAACTGTGTGAAACAGAATCAGGCCGCCTTGGCTGAACATCTGCAAACTGACGAATGCATGAAAAGTATGAGCAAAAAGACAATTTTATATCAGACTGACAGCTTGTTTCTTTTTATGCTTCTTTTTTTCAGGAAGTTCTGGACTAAATCTAAATGGCAAGATGTGCACTCTGTCATATAATTATGGAGGAATAACCTTCTATCCCCCCAATTATCATTTCCACACTCCCTTCCTAACCAGAAGTTATTCTACCAAAGCTCCAACCGCCACCACCAAAGCTCACACCACACCACTGACCACAGTGAGTCCGACTGCAGGTGAGTACATTCACAAATATATAAGTGAATATTGTAAATATAGCTAGGTCCACAAGTTTTTGGACAATGACACGTTTTAATTTTGCATCTGTACACATCACAGTGGATTTTAAATTCCACAATCAAGATGTGATTGGAGTGCAGACTTCCAGCTTTAATTCAATGGGTTTTACAAAAATTTTGCATTACCTGTAAGGAATTACATCCATTTTTATACTGTCCTCCATTTTCAGAAGCTCAAAAATATTTGGACAAAATAAAAATTTTAAATATAAGGATTGTTTAGTACTATTTACAACTAATGCTAGTTTCCCAGAGAATTGATAGGCCAGTATGCAGTGATTTTATATGTTTTATGTTTTATATATTTCTCTTATCTCGAACATAACTTGCTCAAGAACAGGTTAGGTCTGCATAAGTTACCATGGTGATGTAGCCATGGATGCTGCACAGCATTTCTATCCCTCGTCCAACAAATTAAGAGAATATCTCTCATTTTTTTTTGCTCTGCTTTTCATAAATCAAAAGTTTGCAGGTGTCAGTATTAGTGCGAAGGAGGACACAAATGCAGAAAGGAGGAACAAAAGAAAAAAATGTGAAAAACAAAATGCAAACTTTATTAAAGCAAGTCTAACAAAAACTGCAAAAATAAACTGAGAAGACAGGCACAGGGAACACAAAGCTCAGGAGCTAAACAGGCTAAAGAAAGAAAATAGACGATCCAACAAAAACAAGTGACTATATACAGAGAGCTAATTGCAAAACAAACCACATGAGAAACCAATCTTCAAAGTAAAAACAGGAATTAACCAAAAGACAAATAACTAACACCAAGACATGAAGACTAAGTCAGGGAAGCCTGCCACGATGGATCAAGTCTAGAGCTGTGTTTAGCCCTGACAAAAAATTGTGGATATATATATATATTAAATGGAAACAGTGGTGCATTATGTTAGTACCCAAGACTTCCATCTGTGGCAGCTGATTCATTATGTGCAGTGCCTTTAGCCGGAATGGATAACAGATTTATCACATTTTTTTAGAGTAACATAGTCAGCTGTCCCACACAAGGATACTGTTTGCCCCACATTTAGTTTAATTTCAGTGTTTGTGAGAGTGTTGTGACAGTCTCTCAGATTAACTTTAGATACAAATAACTATAAGGTGAAATAATAATTTCAGAATCAAAACAACAAAAAGTGTTATGTTAAAATATATTGATCATATCTTTAGAGCATTTACCCATTCAGTCATGTTTTTCTAAATATCAGAAAATATTCAAATGACAAAATTCAAAGTTTTTATTCATCTTTGGTAAATTGTGAACTTACTCTCCCCCTGCAGGTGTGTCCGTGTGTCTGCGTTACCTGAGCGACTATGTGCAGCAAAACTTCCCACTCTTCACTCTCAGTCCAAACAGATCCCCTTTAAATCTGGATAAAAACAGTGACATGTATGCAGTAACAAATAGTGTTTACAACAGTATGCGCTTGAGACCCATTGTGACTTTCTGGTCCGACATTAAACAGGACGTCTGGACCAGTATATGTCTCACTGTGGACACGAGGAAAAGTGTGGTCCAGCTGTTCAAGGAAGGGCAGATGAGTGCCAGGAAGGTGCTGTCCTATCAGGTGAGAAGGGAAATCAGAACTGGTGTGTAGAAAATTGTATAAAAGCAGTGCAGGTGTTTGTTAATTTTTGTTTCGTTTTTCAATATTTAAGCTGCTTCTTCTTGTGATTTTGGTTTACGTGTTTCCATCCACCTATTTTTATCCACATTTTCATTTTAGACTTAAAAAGAGAAATGGAAACATAGAAAATTCTATTTAAAAAAATCTCAAAATAATGCAAAATAAGTTTTTAGGGTTGGCTGAAGTGGCGTATCCATAACATCCAATAAATGATGATGGAGGGTGGAGAAGGCTACAATCTGCCTAAAAGTGTAACAGCCTGTTTTCAATCATAATGCAAGCTATGCATACTCGCTTTTTGTTCTTTGGACTTCTGCCTCAGCTTCTTGATTTTGGGTCCAAACCTGCTACACTCCACAAAAATGACATGAACACAGTGCAGAGAAAATATTTCATGTGACTCAAGTGTGCAAAAAGATCACTAATCATGAGTTCAATATCAATTGCATTTTGCAATTGTCCAAAAAATTCCAAGACTGATGGAAGGATGTGGATTGGAGAATTTGGAACCAGTTATTGGTGTCCCTGTATAGGAACCTCCTGGGTGAAAGAGGTGCTTTTTAAAGGGGAACTTCACCTCAAACATGCGTAATACCTCAGTCATGTTCTCAGGAACTGGTTAAATGTTGTTTTGTTTTGTTTTTTCACGTGGAAAAGAGACTTTGTGACTGTGCATCTGCATCTGTATGTATCACTGAAGTAAAGGAGATTCTTCTTGTATCAGATTACACTATGAAAGACCCACACACACACACAACAAACACAATAATCACACACACTTAACTCACTTTTATATAAATAATAAATGATTACCCTTAACCCTTAATCTTCATTTTCTCTTTTTTGTGTGTCTGTGTGTGTTCAGTATAAGTGGAAAGGTGAGCCTGTGATTAATTTCCCAGGTTTTGATGGTCAGCTGACAGATGTCCAGATGTGGGACTATCCTCTACGCTATAAAGAAATCTTTTACTACATGAGCAAAGGTTATTACGGGTAAGATCCTGTGTTTGTGTGTGCAGTTCTTGTATGCTGAACTCAAGGTGTCTCATACTTCACTGCTTAGTCACGGCCTACTCACACTATGCAATCTGTACCATACCTGAGCACGTTTGATGCAAAGTCCAGTTTGTTTGACTGGTGTAATTACTGCATTAAACATATTGTGCCTTGCCCCCTCCCTTGAAGATGTGGGCCAAGGCAGAATTAATTTAGCTTGGTTATAGTACACCATATGAGCAAAACACTTTCTCAATGATAGCTTCATTTGTGAAAATCCCTGCATTAAGCACTTAACAAATCTCTAAATCATGTGAAAGGAGAGCGCATCACTGCTTCTAAAAATGTCCCCAATTAAGTCACAAAATGCATAAAATCATGAACCTCTTTGTGCTCTCCAAGAGTGCTTTTCAAAAGTGTGGGTGCTTGAAAAAGAGAGTGAGTGTGAAAGACAGGATTCAAACCCTTAGACCAAGGGTGGGCAGCATGTTTCAATCAGAGGGCCACAACGACTTAAATAAAGCATAAGCAAGGGGCCGCACATTGAAAAATGTCATTTAATCATGACCACAGACCATGTTTAAGATGGATGTAGCTTCAGGGTTGGAAAAGTGAAGCCAACAGAACAAAGGAAGTGCGTTAAACATGCTTTCTTTTTATTTGCCACCAGGGGGCGATACCTGTGGTTCTAGTCCTATAGAAGGTAAAACAAACCTTAGCTTTCAACAAACACTTTCCTGATGGATTCACGGCCTCAGTCACTCATTTTGGGTTATATCGAATAAAACATGAAGTTAATTTTGTAAAGTTTTGGTCATTCTAAGATTCAAAAGGGAGGATTATCCAGGATACGCTCATTGGCTAAGGACTTGTCAGTCATAAGTTGTTAAACTGTATCCACACAGGAAGGGATCTGCAGCCACCAGAGACCACAGAAAGTCAATGACATGAAGTGGTCGTGTGCCGAGATAAACTTTTCTAATCTTTGAGGCAAGCGATTGAAGCAACTACCAATGAGAGCGCACATGACATGGTAGTAAATACATTAGAGAGTTACCTAGGCAACTGGCAGCTTCGAAAACTCTCCTCTCAAGGGTTCATAACAAGACTTCACGAACCAACAGGACACGTCATGGTTTTACATCTATCTTTTATACTTTCTACGATCATGACACACGTAAGGCTGAATTAAGTTAAACTCCATGAATGTGGCAGATATAACAGTTTCTGTTTGTTAAAAAAAACAAGAACTGTCTGTTAGAAAATGGTGAACTCTGACAAAACAATCCAACTAAAGGCTGTACCATATATATTTACTATTGGACTACATGCCTGCATCACTGAATGGAAAAAACACTAACTATGAAAAAAAAAAACAAAAACAGCATTTTTAAGATCATGAATTAAATCATTTTCTGTTCAGTTTTTACTTTTAGCACAAACTTTAATATCCCTGGAGTAGAAAACTGCAACTGATTGAGAGATTAATGCAAATCTAATGTTATTTATTAACAAACTGTTTTACAATGAAGACATGAATTCATTATAATGTTATAATTTGTGTCATAAAACTGTGCTTCATTGTACTTTATGGGAACAATTTAGACAGTCGCCCCTCCCCCAGACCACCAAATCATGGCATCTCATGTTAAAATATGTAGCACAAAGGACGGATGTTTAGCCAGCAGCTGAGAGCTGCAACGTGTTTTTAGTTCGTCACAGAAAAGGCTTTTTCGTGCATATATTTACAGCGCCCTCTTTTGGAATCAAGTTAAATGGCAGTACAGACCTATTAGAATCATTTGCTGAGAGATTCAGTAACATAGTGTTTGTTTTTTTAATTATTTAGTTATTTTTATTTTTTTTTTATCCATGTTTGCTATTGCATTTATAATCATGTGCTGGTGAGCCAGCTCTGCCATCCAGAGCAAAACTGAGAAGGATGGCCTTTTTTCTTGGACTGACACTATGTGCCATAATTTTATTTTAGTGTTTTATAATTCATTTAATCCAGGTCTTAAAATGTATTATTGATTTGAAACCCTTTTTAAAAGCTTGTTAAAAATGTGTGTTTGTGTTTTTAGGTCGTACAGCGGCTCCGTCCTCTCCTGGTCCAACATCAGCTACTCTAACAGAGGAAGGGCAGTCATGGAGGACTCCTATGACATGCAGGCAAAACATCCAATCAGGGAAGTGGGAGGAGAGCGTGAGCTGAAGGAAGAGAAGATGAGGTTTTTCAGAGTGGAGAAAAAAACAGAGACAACTGTTTTAATGAAAACAGAACAGCGGCATTAGTACAGAAAGATAATCAAAGTCACAAAAGAATTAATTCTCTAACAGTGAGTTGAAATGAAATGCTTGATTTGATTTCAGTGTGTGATTATATTTATGAGACAAGATGGCAAACTAATCTTGCGCTGTGTCTCAGTTAAGATGCTTCCATGCGGTACACAACATACTCACTATTTTTGTGCAAAAGGGTTGTGTTTAGTCAAATGGAACTCGGCAAATGTGTTGTACAATTATCAGAAAAGATGATGGCAGCGTTTCATCACAACTGTCCTGCCAGCTGCCACATTTCATCCAGACAGCAACTTCTGATGCTTAAAAAATGAAGCTGAAGTGCTACAAACTGCAGTTCCCTTAGTGTCCACTTGAGGCTGGCTCCAAAAGTGAGTCAGTCCCTATAGACTCCCATGTTAAAATGGGAACTGCAGTTTTTACCACTTCAACTTCATTTTTTCTTTTTCTTTTCTTTTTCTTTTAATTTTTGCTGTGAAGCTGAGATGTATCTTTTATCTATTGCCTGAAAATTGGTAGGTGTCCCCCCCTTTTTTTGCAGTCTTGAGAAAATGGTGACCATTGAGGATGAGAAGTACACAGCATACCACACTCGACTTTTTCACTGCGATGAATACACCATCCAGTTACTTGTAGTGCATTTCATGTAGCCGTACATGTTACTGAAGACATGTATGCACTCGAAATACAAGTACAGCAGTATGCCATTTGAGACACAGCGTTAGAAACAGAATTACAATTTGACTAATTTTTTCATTTTTACCAGTTGTGAGGTTTTTTTTTTTTATAAAATGTTGTGTATAAAAAAACAAAACAAAGAGGTGGTGGACAGAATATTGTTATTATTGTGAATTGTATTCATTAAAGCATTACATTGTGTTGTAAAGGAGCAGTTCAGTATTTTGTGAGATGGGTTTGCTTGTTTTCTGGATTAAGAGGGGCAGAAGTGCAGTGGTAGAAATGACAAAAATCCCTTCATTGAATTGAATTGTTTGTTTTTCATTAAAAGCTCAGCAGTGGCCAAGATGTAAGGGGAGGAAGTTGCACATTAATTCAAATGAAAGGATTATTGCTTTTTTTTTTTAAAAAAAAGAAGAAGATTCTATAAATAAATCTGAAATATTGTGAACTGTTTTGACCATGATAAACATAATGTCAAAATGTGATATTGTGACAGCCCTAATTGTGTCTAATCTGGGGTTTATTTGACTTATTATTGTGAACATTTTCTGGCATCAAACTGCCTTATCAGGCCTAAATGGCTGCATGTTAGCTGTGTGTTTCTACAGTCAGTAAGGAGAATTTTTACATTCCTGTAGTCCATTCATCCATCCATCCATTTTCTTCCACTTATCCTATTCAGGGTCGCAGGTGGGGGCTGGAGCCTATCCCAGCTATATTTCTGTAGTCTGTCAGAGGAAAATCTACAAATTCAAAATGTCCCTGTGGAGGCACAGGGACATCAGTGCTGTGGAGGCACGGCATTGTAATAATTCTAAGAAAAGTAAATTAACACTGCATGGTGTGATTCTTGTTACTATTTAGTAAAGACAACTGTTTTAATAGCAAAATAATTATCGTACATCCTCATGTGGGGGAACATTTTACTCTACAGCTTTATGGAGATGGAGAATAAGCCTCCATTAAAAAAATTCAGAGTTGCAAAATATTATTGTTTTTTGGTATAAATATAAAACTTGCATGATTGCCCCCAAAAAAACTCAGGTTTATTCAGCCAGTATATTTTTTCTTTACAATTATCTGCTTAACAAAAAATTTCAAATCATTCAAAAATTATATCACACAAAAAGATCCATTCAAAGTGCAAGCATTAAAAACTGTACTGAAACTGTACAGAAACTGATGTGTGGAATCACTGTCAGGAAACAAAACAAGTCTATTAATTCATTATCTGAAAATACAAATTACTATGATAAACTAAATGAGCTGTTAAACAGTTAGTGCTTTTGTATTATTTTGGGAGAAATGTTTATAAATGATTATTATTATTATTGTTATTATATGAATATTCCATCTATTCATTTATTTTTTTAAATAAATTCTAATTCTAATAACCATTGTGTAAACACCATGCTGATGAAGGCCATGAGGTGCTATGTTATCATATAACTACATAATATGTTGTTATTATGTAAGATTTACAATAGTAAACACATATTACCTCTTTTGACCACACATGGGCAAAACATCGAGGACGGGACAGGACTATCTCACTCATCACAGTCATCCTGAAAGGAAAACAAAATAACCTACAAAAATCTATAAAAGCAGCTTTATGTGAATGAACATTGAAGCAAATGACTGTCCTGCTATGTATGTCAATTCCAATAGAGGGAGCTACACTTATGTAGATGAACAAACGTTTTCTGTGATGGACTACAACCTGTCACAGATCACAGCTGACACATAAACAAGAACAAGCCACACCTTGATTCTTTATTTTTCAGCCATCCTGTTGTAGATTTGCTGCTGTGATTGGATCACTGTCCTGTTGCATGACCCAGTTTTGGCAAACCTTTAATTGTTGGACAGATGGCCTCACATTTGACTCTAGAATACTTTGGTATACAGAGGAGTTCATGGTCGACTCAGTGGCTGCAAGGTGCCCAGGTCCTGTGACTGCAAAACAAACCCAAATCATCACCCCTCCACCACCATGCTGACAGTTGGTATGAGGTGTTTGTGCTGATATGCTGTGTTTGGTTTCAGCCAAACATGGTGCTGTGAATTACGATAGAACATCTCCACTTTGGTCTCTACTGTCCAAAGGACATTGTTCCAGAAGTCTTGTGGTTTGTTCAGATGCAACTTTACAAAGCTAAGCTGTGCTGCCATGTTCTTTTTAGAGAGAAGAGGCTTTCTCCTGGCAACCCTTCCAAACAAGCCATACTTAAGTCTTTTTCTAATTGTGCTGTCATGAACTTTAACATTTAACATGCTAACTGAGGCCTGTAGAGTCTGAGATGTTGCTCTTGGGTTTTTGCAGCTGCTCCGAGCATTGCACAGTCTGACCATGGAGTGAAGCTTGTGGCATTATGTTAACCCACATTTGAATGCTTCAGACCTGCAAACTGTCAAAACTTCTGCTTTTACAGAGGTGCTCACACTTGTTGATGATCAGGTAATCAAGTGCATTTGATTAGCAGCACCTGGCTGCTACTTATCCTCTTAATTCCTATGGAAGCAGTAAGGGTGTACTTTTTCACACACCGTTTCTGCAGTTTGGCTTAATTTCTATTAAATAAATAATGGCACCTCTGCACTTCTGCCCCTCTTACTCCAGAAAACAAGCAAACCCATCTCACAAAATACTGAACTATTCCTTTAAAGCACAATACAGCGCTTTAATGGATAAAATTCACAATAAATAAGATTATTCTGTGTTATTTTTTTCATAATACATACACGCACACAAAACAAGCACAGTTGGTAAAAATGAAAAGAATTAGCTCACAGATTTTAATTCTGTTTCTAACTGGTCTATATCAGATTATACTATGAATGACAAAAACAACCACCAAAATAATAATGTCATATAAGCATTTGGGTTTTTTTAATGTGTGAATAAATCTAAAGAAACACTCAGATGAACCATTCATTGTAATCCAAGTCTGAAAAGGGCTTTAATGCTTTAAGTATAAAAGAATACCCTCAACACCACCTAATCATTATTTTCTCTTTTGTCTATGTGTGTGTGTGTGTGTTTGTTTGTTTAGTATGTGTGGTCCAGTGAGCCTGTGATTAATTTCCCCGTGATTCTAAACTGGTCATTCTCACCTGCTGGGGCATCACCTTCCTGGGCCTCATGTACCTGCCATTGAACAGCTGGACCACATCCTTCATGGTATCCACAGGGAGGCAGACACTGTTCCAGACTTCCTGTTTGATGTCTGGCCATAAATATACGATCGGTTCCAGGTTTACATCGTAATAATCGTTATATGACAGCGTGAATGTGTCAAAGCTACCCTGCAGATTCAGAGAGGATCTGTCTGGACTGAGTGTGAAGAGCGGGAAGTTTCGCTGCACAGTGTTGGTCACGTAACACAGACACACGGACACACCTGCAGGGAGAGGGGAAGATAACAAATTCACCAAAGGGGAGTAAAATTTCTTTTGAAGCACTTCATGTCATATTCTTCCTGGTTGTTGACAACTAACTTTGGCAGAAAACCTCTTTGTGAGGTTTTACCACGGATTTACCCAGTCATTATTGCAGCTGGATTTTCTTTTCTCATAAAGCAAACCTGCATTGCGTGTCACTTTATGGTGACACACAGTTTTCCTTTTGGCAGCAAGAGGTGGTTAACAGGTTGAAAACGCATTGAACGACGTGTTTCCTTGAAACACGCAACTTTTTGCAACAGGCTTTGAGGTATGTTTTCTCTCTGTTATTGGGTGTGCCAGATATGTTACCCATTCAGCAGTGAAAATAAATTCTGTCAGCTTTCAGTAATAGGCAGTGCACACAGTGAATCGGCTGCCACAGGCAGAACTCTTGGGTAATAAGGTAATGCACCACCATTTCCATTAAAAAAAAAGTATTTTCTGCCATGTTTTGCCAGGGCTGAATGCAGCTCTGCACTTATTCCATGATGGCAGCTTTCCCAGAATTAAAAAGGAGTCAGTCCTGCCATCATGGTCCCCACAGTTTTCATTAGTTTCTGAGTTGCTTCTAGTATTATTTTCTCCCTGTGCCCTCTGGGAGCTTTAATAAAGGTCACCTTTTGGGTTTTTTTTTTTTTCTGTTGTTTCTCCTGTCTGCATTTGTGTCTTCCTTTGCACTAATCCTGTGACCTGCAGACATTTGAAAAGCAGAGCAAAAATTATTTAAAAGAAACTAAGTACAGCCTTACTGTTTCTAAAGGAATTATAAGGATAAGTAGCAGCCAGATGCTGATATTCAAATGCACTTGATTAAATAATCAGCAGCAAGGGTGAGCACTTCTGTAAAAGCAGACGTTTTGGCAGTTTGGTGGCTTGGAACTTTCATGTGTGTGTTAACACAATGCCACAATCTTCCGAGGAATGGACGTCATGACAGTACATGAAGTTCATGACAGTACAATTAGAAAAAGACTGAAGAAGTATGGCTTGTTTGGAAGGATTGCCAGCACAGCTTAGGTTTGCAAAGTTGCATCTGAACAAACCACAAGACTTCTGGAACAATGTCCACCTCATACCAACTGTAATGCACGGTGGTGGAGGGCTGATGATTTGGGCTTGTTTTGCAGCCATAGGACCTGGGCACCTTGCAGTCACTGAGTGGATCATTAACTCCTCTGTATAGCAAAGTATTCTAGAGTCAAATGTGAGGCCATCTGTTTAACAGCTAAAACTTGACCCAAATTGGGTCATGCAACAGTCCAGTGACCCCATGAATAGCAGCAAATCTACAACAGAATGGCTGAAAAATTAAGAATCAAGGTGTTATCATGGACCAGTGAAAGTTCAGATCTCAACCCGACTGAAATGCAGTGGTGGGACTGTAAGAGAGCTGTGCATTAACGTATGCCTGCAAACCTCAATGAACTGAAGCAACGTTGTAAAGAAGAGTGGGACAAAATTCTTCCACAATGATGTGTGAGACTGATAAAGTCAGAAAACAATTACTTCAAGTTATTGCTGCTAAAGGTGGTTTTACAAGCACAGAGTCTGCACAGAGAGTGTGAACACTTTCTTTCCTTACATGACTGTATATATGAAAGCCTTTAGTTGACTGTATGTTAGACGGGGGACAGAAAGGCTATGCAGTCCCATATAAAAGTGAGGCCTGCAGGATTTGAAGCTTATGGGGTAGTTTCAGGTTTAATCCTGGGTTTCACTGTTACGAAGGTGGTTCATTTCTTTTGGGCTACATCACTATGGTAATTTATGCTGCTGACCTAACCTGCTCCAGACCAGATTATGTTCTCGATTAGAGATCAACAGGTATGAAATCACTACCTACTGCCCAACCAATTCTCTGGAAAATAGTGTCACCATTCCTGGAAGATCCCTCAGACCTCGTGCGTGGAGAGCAGGAGGGTCTAAAGTTTGTCTTTCCTTGATCAGAATCAGTAATAAATATAGATTCTTAGACGCAAACGTATTTCTTGAGTTTTTCCTGTTGGCTGCAAGCAATTTTACAACAATTTTATTGTTCTATGAGAATTAATATATATCCTAAAACTGGGCACCTATTTATACTAGTTAACCTCATATCAAATTTGCATGTTTTAATGCTGACTTTATGTTTCTTCTTTACTCAGGCCCTTAAACACCACCCGGGCTGCAGCTGAAAGAATAAAAGCTAAAACTAACTTATGCACATCTAAATATTATATTTACAATATTCATCAGCATTATATACAGTATATTTGTGAATGTACTCACCTCTAGCTGGACTCACTGTGGTTGGGAGTGTGGTTGGAGCTTTGGTAGTGGTGGTGTTTGGAGCATTGGTGGTGGTGTGAGCTTTGGCGGTGGTGGCTGGAGCTGGAAGACCGATTGCAGGTTTGATTGTAGCTTTGGCTTTGTATCTTCTGGTTGGGTAGAGAGTGGGGAGATGAAAACTGGGGGGATAGAAGGTTATTCCTCCATAATTACAAGACAAAGTGAACATCTTCCCATTTAGATTTAGTCCAGAACTTCCTGGAGAAAGAAACACAAAAAGAAACAAATAAGCTGTCAGTCTGATATCTTCTTTTTTTTCCTTCTAGATCCTCTGCATAAGTTTATGTCTTTGAAAACACTGAAATCTGGGTTAGACATTAGCTCATTTCTGAAGATTATCTTTAACATAACATTTCATCCTCACCTCAGAACAAAATCTATTCTTTTCTATAACTCTGTGAGTCTGTGGTCGGAAAGAAAAAAACATCTGTGAGTGTGAACCTGAAGTGGAAAGTCAAGGTTAACAAAGTTGATGAGCACCTATGTGATACAGATTATCTCTAAATGGGGTTTTAGGTTTTGTTGAGCAAGCTAACACATACACCCACACACACACACACACACACACACACACAATAAAGTCTGGCTATGTCGAACTTGCTTTGCAGTACACCCCTCCAATAAGCTTTGCCTCATCCACAGTTCAAAAACATCCTTATTTACTCAGCTGAGCCTTGGCCTGAACTGCCAATATTAGCTCTGGTCTCTTTAAGGCAAAATAGGCTTATGCTGAATAAAAAACGTGTTTATTGGCCCTTTATTATTTGAAGCTGAGTGTTCAGCGGCATTAAGTTTCTTTTTTATCCACAACTGAATCGGTCTGTTCATTTGTTCTAACTATATTTGTTTTCTTCTTATCTAACCAGCCTCTCCCAGGACAAGCTTGCTTTCCTGCCAGTAATATCACCTCTTCTATCCTCTTCACTCATTTCATCACTCCTCCAGTGTATTTACCAGCTTTCTACATTCACTGCATTGCCAGATTGACTTTGTGCATTTATTTCCTACCTTTCTGAGTTTTTCTGAGGCCTTTTGTGTACTTTTTTCCTCACGTTGAAGAACAGAGATCATAAGCGATAAAACAAGCTCAAACTGAAAATGTTACGTTCCACGGTTGGTGCAGGTGTGGAGGACATTTCTCACAATTGTCACAAACAATTAATTATTTGAGGAAAACAATCGTTATTTGCAGTCAGACACAGAAAATTAACTTCATGTCAAAATTCACACAGTAAAGCATCAGATTTATCAATCTGATCATATGTTACATGGGCCTTTTTATTTATCGATAATGTTTAGTTATTGTTGTTTATATTCACTACATTTTTACTCACATGCTTTTACTTAAGAAAAATGTTCAACGCTGGACTCTTACTTGTGCTAAAGTATTTCTACAGTCTTGTTTTTATGAAAATGATATGTAGTACAGTCTGAATGGATAAAGTTTGAGTGATATGGTTTTCTTTGCATGTAACCAGAAAGTGCCTTTTAAATTTGTGTGTGTGTGTGTGTGTGTGTGTGTGTGTGTGTGTACCTGTTGTTTTTGGCCATGCGTCAGTTTCAGTCACAGCTGGTGCAGTATCAACCATAAAAAAAAATGCATGCTACAAATATCACAGAGAGATCTGATTTAAGATAAGATGATCACTTCAACAACTGAGGAAAAAAGCAAAAACTCTGAAACTAAACGAGGAACTAAAAGTCCATTTTTTTTACCACTCCGTTGGTGTAGGTTTTGTATCATGGGGGAAGAGGCACATCTGCGTCTGCTTCTGGTGAATTTTTATGCACCAGTTTGCCCCAGTTTGTTGCTCCTTTAATTTATGCATAAATTAATTTATAAATGTAAATGCACACACTAAAGTGAGGCTCTCTCTGTATTGCTTTAAAAAATATCTTCACTTTTTCAGATTTAATATTATCCATGCTGCAGGATTAACACCCTTCTCTTTATTAAGGCCATTGGCTTTAACACCTCACCATGCTTCAGCAGACTGAATGTTCAAAGCTTTCTGCTCATATAAAAAACATGTCACACATTTCTGTGTTTTGGGATGATTTGTAGGAATTGAAAACGAGAGGACAGGCACATTTCCTCAAGATTACTTAGCCAGCTAGCAGCAAACTAGCTTGAAAGACCTGAAAAACTGTAGGTCACAACTCAGTTTGTTTTCAGACTTTTGAGGGAAAAGGTTTAGATAGATATTTGGCCTGCTGGTTGTACTTTATTGTGTGCATTATGTGTTTTTGTAAAGCTGGATTTATTTCTGATCAAATATTCTGATTTTCTGTGGGCCCCCTGCCTTATTTTGGTCAACAAATACATTAGCCTTATACATGAAAACATAATGAATAATTTGAGGTGGTCACCTCCCTTTGTAAGACCAACAACGTCTGGCATCCTGCCTGATGTGAGCACAGAGGAGAGATGTTTATGTGTCACCTAAGACCTGTGACTGGTTGTAGTCCATCACAGAAAAAGTTTGTTCATCGACATAAGTGGAGTGGCCTCTATTGGAATTGACTTACATAGCAGCACAGACTCATTACAGTCATTTGCTTCCTGATTGATTCACATAAAGCTGCTTTTTCATAGAATTTTTGGGGGCTGTTTTGTTTTCCTTGTAGGATAGGTATAAGAAGGTCGGCAGGCCTGTCCAATGCATGCTCCAAAAACATCAGCAAACACTTAACATGTGTTTACTAATGCAAATCTCACATAATAACACAGTATGTTATGTAGCTATGATAACACAGCACCTCATGGCCTTCATCAGCCCATGGAGCTTACACAGTCATTAGAACAGAAGCAAAAGTTTTTATCAAAACAAGTCATTTAACAGAAAGAATAATAATAATAATAATAATAATAAAAAATTGAATTTATGAACATTTGTCCCAAAATAATACAAAAGGAGTTTAACAGCTAGTCTGCTTTATGTTAGTATTTTTCAGAGAATGACTTAATATGACTTTTTTTCTTTTCTGAAAGTGATTGCAGTTCAACACAGTTTTTTATCAAAACGCTGAATGGTATTACAAAGCTGTGGATTTTTATTTGCCATCATATTATAACATAACTTACATTGTTTTAGGGCTTTGAAATTTATCTTTTTTTTCAAGCACTTAAATGTAAAGAAGAAAAATGTACTTGGTGGATAAACTGGAGACATCTGTTCTTTGGGCAGCCATGTACGTTTTGTATTTGTACAGAAAGCTGCAAAGTAAAACATTCCCCCTCATATGAGGATGTACAGTGATTATTTTACTATTAAAACAGACGTCTTTACTAAATGGCAATATTAACAAGAATATGTTAAAAGAAAGAAAACTTTCAAAGTAGGCAGTCAGACAAACGAGTGTCATGGTCCTGGGTTTTGGCCCGTGTGTTGAGTTGTGGACTTTCCAGTTTTATTTATTATGTCTGTCGATTCTTGGTTGTGTTGTTCCTGAGCTTTTGTTTTGTTCCTTTTGCAGGTTGAGTTTTTGTTATTTGTAGTAATCTGGCATTTGGAGTTCAGTTCGTTTTGCTGTTTAGTTTCTGTCCATGGTTGTAGTTTGTTGCATTCCTTGTTTCATTTTGTTCCTGCCTACCCTGTGTCTGGTTGTTAAGCTTCCGTCTCTGTTTCGTTATTTCCTGTTTTATTTTGATAGTCTCTTGTCTCGCGGGCATTGTATTTTTAAAGCACAATACAGCGCTTTAATGGATAAAATTCACAATAAATAACATTATTCTGTCCACCACCTCTTTATTATTTTTTTTCATGATACACACACACAAAACAACCACAGATTTTAATTCTGTGTCTCAAATGGTGTACTTAAACTTAGTATTTTGAGTGCATAAGTGTGCTTACAGTGACATGTATGGATACATGAAGTGCACTTTGATTACCCAGATGGTGTAAATCCTCTGTCACACCAACCCTCTGCGTGTCCTCCTTCAGTACACAGATGGGGTAAATTCATAATGGTCAAAAAGTTACGTGTGGAACTTCTCGTCCTCAAAGGTCGCCATTTTGGCCACAAAGCAGAAGAGGAGGAACCACTAACAAATTTTCAGCCAATAGGACGAAGATACGTCTCAACTTCACAGCAGAAATAAACATGTTTACAGCCTGGTGCAATAATGGAATAGGGGAAAACTATTCATAGAGACCAAAACTGTTTTTGTAGCAGGCTGTAAACATGTTTATTTCTGCTGTATAGCTGGCCATTGTAACATGGAAGTCTATGGGGATTGACTCACTTTTGAAGCCTCAAGTGGACATTAGAGGAACTGCAGTTTTTGGTACTGACTTCATTTGGCATCAGAAGTTGCTGTCTGGATGAAATGTGGCAGCTAGCAGGACAATTGTGGTCAAATTCTGCAGTCATCTTTTACGATAAGTTATCATGTTTGATTTGAGACAACACAACAACACAACTGTCAAAATTCACACACAACACCAGTGAGTATGTTGTGTACTGCATGGACGTATCTAAATTGAGACACAGCGTAAGATTAGTTCCCCATTTTGCCTCATAAATATAATCACACACTGAAATCAAATCGAGCATTTCATTTCAACTTCACTTATAGAAAATCAATATTAATTAATTAATTGTTAATTATTTGGTGATTTTTGATTATCTTTCTGTACTTAAGCCCCTGTTTGGTTTTCATTAAAACAGTTGTCTCCTGTTCTCCTCCACTCTGAAAAACCTCATCTTCTCTTCCTTCAGTCCATGCTCTTGTCCCACTTCCCTGATTGGATGTTTTGCCTGCATGTCATAGGAGTCCTCCATGACTGCCCTTCCTTTATCAGAGTAGCTGATGTTGGACCAGGAGAGGACGGAGCCGCTATACGACCTATAAACACAAAAACAACAAGCTTGAAAACCATCAAAAATACATTTTAAAGTCTGTTTTAAATGAAAAATCATATCTTGATAATGTTGTTCTGTGAATAGACACAAACAAGCGTTGCACAATTCTAAACAAGGCTACTTATTATACCAGGCTATCAATAATTATGATCGAGACATGTTTAAGAGAAATCCCCACACAACAAAGCAAGAAATACTTTATACACACACACAGGATCTTACCCGTGATAACCTTTGGTCATGTAGTAGAAGATTTCGTTATAGCTCAGAGGATAGTCCCACACCTGGATGTCTGTCAGCTGACCATCAAAACCTGGGAAATCAATAACAGGCTCACCTGACCACACATACTGAACACACACACACACACACACAGACAAAAGAGAAAATGAAGATTAAAGATGAGTAGGTGGTGTTGAGGGTAATCTTTTATACTTAAAGCATTGAAAGTCTTTTCAGACCTGGATTACAATGAAAGATTCATTTGAGATTCATACATTTCTTTGGATTTATTCAGGCATAAAAAAAACCAGATGCTTGTGTGATATGATTATTGTGGTTATTTTTTGTTTTTTTTATTTATTCATTTATTTATTTCTTTTTGTTTCTTTTCTGGGGGACCTCAGAGTAGAGCCACTGCTCCAAGAAGCCAGCTGAGATGGTTCAGTTATCTGACCAGGATGCTTCCTGTACACCTCCTAGGTGAGGTGTTTTGGCCATGTCCTACTGGGAGGAGGCTTTGTGGCAGAATCAGGACATGCTGGAGAGATTATATTTCCTTGGCTGGCTTGGGAACTCCTTGGTGTCCCCCAGAAGAGCTGGAGGAGGTGACCAGGGATAGGGAGGCCTGGGCATCTCTGCTTCGACTACATCTCTTACATCAACCTGGACCTAGACAACTGGTAGAAAACTGATGGATGAAAGGATGGATGTTATTCCGAGAGGGTAATATTGGCTACTCTGTTGGCTGTCCAGGTTTGCAAGTTTTTTGGTTTTTTTTTAACATAACACTGAATTTCTATCAGCTGATGATCAAACAGAAGCGGGAGCAGAGATGCAGTGATAAAATGTACTTTTTGCTGCATATGAAACACCACAGAGCCTTTTTCTGTTTGTTTGTCTGCTGCACAGTGTCATCAATTGTGATTGATTTAGTCCAAAGATATGCAGTTAGTGGAATTAGGTTAATTGGTGATTCTAAATTGGTCGTAGGTGTGAATGTGAGTGTGAATGGTGGTCTGTCTCTCTGTGTTAGCCCTGCGACAGACTGGTGACATGTCCAGGGTGTACCCCGCCTCTCGCCCTATGACAGCTGGGATAGGCTCCAGCTCCCCCCGCGAGCCTGAATTGGATAAGTGGAAGAAGATGGATGGATGGATGGATGGATGGATGGATGGATGGAGAATAAAACGCTTGATAGCTTCTAAGGGTGGGACAAGGCTTAGTGACCGGTCAGCTGGTGTTCAGCTATTCTAAGTTATGCACCTTTTTTCTTCAGTGCACTCCTGATAGCACTAAGATACCAGTGGACATCCTGAAGAGGATAGACAAGACTTTGGAGATGGAGCACTTGGTTCAGCCTTTGGGCAGCTCTGGCTTTCTTTTCTTTAATAACCACAACTACACTCACATCCATGCTGACAGTTCACCAAACAAGAGAAGCAGTCATCACACCGTTATCTTCTTGTCTCTAAGTGAGTAAAATTAAAAAAAAACCTGAAATAGAAAACACTAAATGTTAAGAAGAATGTGCTGTACTATATGTTTGTGTACAGATCATAAGAGCTGAACAGATCATAATATCGAAGGAATCAGTACTAGCATATGGCTGGAAAAATAAGGTCGATATATAGAGGAGGAATGATTTACTAAAGGGCAAATGTAGATGGGTGGTGTGCCGCCAAAATTTACAAACACAAATGTTTCCTGCATGATCCCACCAGCTAGGGTCTTTGCACAAAGCTGACCATTTACTCTGAATGCCATGTAAAAGCAAAGGTGTGTGGTACAAGTTTTTTTTACTTTTGCCCCCAGCATTCTTCTTTGTTTAAAGGTAACAGTAAATATTATGTTTAATGCTGTGGGTTATTACCTGGAATCATGTGTGGAAGTTTCTGTGTAACACCCAGGAATCAGAGCTGCAAAATGCAAAACTGCCTGTTTCTATCTAACTCCATGTTAATAACCTATTAAAGCAAACTTTGTGATGATTACCTGTGGTAGTTTCTGTGCAGTGACCAGGAATCAGGGCTGCAAAATGCAAAACTACACACTTTTACTACATTTCATAGTAATATGAAGCACATGCAATATTTACACTGTTACCTTTAAACAAAGAAGAATATTTCCTGGAATTGAAAACCTAGGACCAGAAAAACATCTCTGTATTTGCTAAATGTAAATGTTATAATTATGAATCAAACAATTTATATGTAGCTAAACAAGCTGAATCTTCAAATCATAGTTCACAAAAGATTTATTTATGGACAAATACAACTTGCTGTGGCTCCATAAACGCTCTGATCACACCGTAAGACCTTTGAAGGGAAACAAAAACAAAAAATTACCATGCGTTAACATCCTGACAATATGGTAGTTCACTTTAGTTGCCTTTAAATAATATACTTATTTTTATATTACAGAGAGACTAACATAGCTTCTTTACTTACCTTTAAAAATAAAAACATCAGACATAACAAACTAACAGGATGAGCATTATTAGATACTATATCAGAAAATACACATTTAATTTTTTAATTTTGTGGTATATTATTATTATTATTAGGCAAATTATCTTTACTGTGGCCCACCATACTCAAATAGTTTGGAGTTTCCTGTTTTTGTATTTTTCATTTATGTTTTGTAAAATCTGATGGAGGAAAATTAGATAATTTTGGTTATATTAGCTCATACAGTAGCTCAGTGAGCACAACATTGGGCATTATTTTGTTTCATGTTGTGAACAATGCTGAGCAACATTAATAGGCTTTCTCAAAGCCTATTAGTGTTTTCTCTGTGCTTTTAAGTGAGATTGCATAAGCTAGCAAAACTGCTAGCACAGCACATCTGTCTGGTTGAGTTCATCTTCTAAGCTAGAAGAAAAGCATTGTTTAGGTCTGTTTTGCAGGAAGTGAAGCAAGACCTCAGTTCTTTATGTAACTCAGACCTACAGTCTTTGAACTATAATTCTTCACACCCAAAGATTAAACAAAGCAGCCTCAAGTTTTTTCTAATTGTAAGCAAACAAAGTATCATAATAAAAAAAAAATGAATAAATGACATAATAAAATTTAAAAGATTTTAAGTTCAGCAACTGTTATCAGAAAATGTAGGTTTAAGAAGGCATACTCTGTACACCAGTTAATGTGGTTTTTGAAAGACTGATAAAAAAAATATGGTACACATTATTGTATATCTGATTATATGATGTTTTCTAACTAAAGATGTTTCAAGTCAAGATACTTCAAAACAATTTAAATTTCAAATTAAAGGGGCACACTTCAATCCATTGTAAGGACCATGCTTCACACTGTGTTTTGCAGGAAATTAAGCATATATAAGTTCAAACATTCTTAAATTCAATGAGTTAAAGCTACATTTCACACTCGATTTTATTTCCTGCTGAATTTTCTTTAAAGGCAACTGTGCATTAAAGATGTTTGTTTTATTATTTCATGATAAATTGAAAAGATTTCCCAATAACACTTAGCCAAAGATTGACATTAATAAGTTGATTAAAGTAGCACTGAAAGCTGAATGTTATATAATGTAAACTCTAATTCATTTTCAGAGAAATTATTTTTAGTTAATTTCACGGCCCTGGGTTTGGACCCAGTATGTTTGTGTTTAGGCTTTGTGTTTCTGTATTTGATTAATATGTTCTGGTCGGGGTCTGTTTATTATTTGTGGGGTTTTGTAATTCATCCTTATAGCTCTTAGGTTCTAGTTTACTCTGTGTTCCTGTTTTCCAGCCCTCCTGTGTTCCCCATGTCTGTCGAGTCTCCGTTTCTGTGTTTGATGTTTTGTATTCCTGAAATCTGTTGTTCTCTATGTTTTGTATTCAGTTTAGCTTGGCTTCCCTTGTCTCGTTATCCCTGATGTGTTCCAGCTGTGTACCCTGGTGTTTCCCATCTCCCTGATTTCCTGGTGTGTGTATATATTGTCTCAGTCTCCCTTTGTCCTCTGTTGGATCAGCTATCATGGTTGTGTGCTCTCCTGTTTCTGTGTCAGTACTCTAGTTTTAGATTCCATGTACCTGCCCTGGTTTTCTGTTGGACTTTTGTTTCTTGGTGAGTCTCCAGCAATAAAGCTGCTTTCGAGTTTAGTTTTGTCTGTGAGTCCTGCATTTGGGTCCACCTCCTGCCTGCCACACAACCGTTGTATGACCGTTAAAGGCAACTAAGCCATATTGTCAGGACATTAAAGTATGGTAATCTTTTTGGTTTTCTCCTTCATAGGTCTTATGGTGTGATCAAAGTGTGTTTAAGTAGCCACAGCATGTTGTATTTGCCCGTCAATAAATGCTGTGTAATCTATGGTTTGAAGAGTCAGTTTGTATAGCTACATATGAACTGTTCACTTCCAAGTGGTGTAATATAAAATAACCATAACGCCTATGTTTGGTTCATGATCATAACACTTACATTTAGCAAATGTGGTCTTGTTTTTCTGGTCCTAGGTTTTCAATTGCAGGAAATATTACTGTGAAATTTTGTAGAAATGTGTAGTTTTGCATTTTGCAGCCCTGATTCCTGATTATTGTACATTAAACTACCACACATTTTTCCAGGTAGTCATCACTCTTATTGAATTTGCTTTAATAGATTATCATGTAACTAGATAGAAATTGGCAGTTTTGCATTTTGCAGCTCTGATTCCTGGTTATTGCACAGAAACTACCATACTTGTTTCCAGATAATAAGCCACAGCATTAAAGATAATATTCATACTATTACCTTCAGTGCTGGAGACATAAGGTAAGATTAATTCCAGCATTATAATATGGTAATAGTATCCTAATATGTTAAAGTATCAGCCAATAATATCTTATCAGTATGAGGTTACTACCACTTTAAAGTCAGTATATGAAAATTCAAATGCACATATCATTTTATTGCTAGCAGGGTATCATGTTGTTACCAATATATTACTATACTATTACTAATTGGTTTTGCCTCATAGGCATACGTTTGTTTCCACATTACCCCC
>VUQI01033105.1:0-11983 GCA_015106735.1 Paratilapia polleni | reverse complement strand
TTTCTTTAACTCTGACTAGTAATGACTTCATGCATTTCTTCACAAATAAAATTTTAACCATTAGAGAAACAATTATTCACAGCCGTCCTACAGACTTATCATTATGTACAGCAACTTTTAAAACTGCTGATACTTATTTAGACTCTTTCTCTCCACTTGCTTCTTTCTGAGTTCTTCGGTAATTATTTCCTCCAGTCCATCAACATGTCTATTAAACCCCATCCCTACAAGACTGCTCAAAGAACTCCCGCCATTAATTAATGCTACAATCCTAAATATGATCAATCTATCTTTATTAGATCTTTAGTGCCATCTTAAAAATGTGCCACATGTTTTTAAGATGGCAGTAATTAAACCATTACTTAAAAAGCCTTCACTTGACCCAGCTGTCATAGTATCCCAATAGAGCACTTCGCTCTCAGACTGCAGGCTTATTTGTGGTTCCTAGGGTATTTAAAAGTAGAATGGGAGGCAGAGTCTTCAGCTTTCAGGCCCCTCTTCTCTGAAACCAGCTCCCAGTTTGGGAAACAGACACCCTTTCTACTTTTAAGATTAGGCTTAAAACTTTCCTTTTTGATAGAGTTTATAGTTAGGGCTGGATCAGGTGACCCTGAACCATCCCTTAGTTACGCTGCAATAGGCCTAGGCTGCTGAGGGCTCCCCATGATGCACTGAGCATTTCTTCTTCACTTACCTCTCTTCACTCTCTTTATACACCACTATTGCATTTAATCATTAGTTATTATTAAACTCTGTCTCTCTCCCATAGTGTGTCTTTTGTCCTGTCTCCCTCTGCTCTCTTCTGTTTCCCCTCACCCCCAATGGGTCATGGCAGATGGCTGCCCCTCCCTGAGCCTGGTTCTGCCAGTGGTTTCTTCCTACTTCCTACCCCAAGTGCTTGCTCATAGGGGGTTGTCTGACTGTTGGGGTTTTCTCTCTTATATTGTAGGGTCTTTACCCCACAATATAAAGTGCCTTGAGGCAACTGTTGTTCTGATTTGGCACATTTAATTAAAATTTAATTGAATTGAAGGTGCTTGGTCAAAAAAAAAAGTACCGTTTCTCATAACATCATGGTACTTATGTTTACACAAACCCATACAGACCCATGTGTGTGCACACTTTTGTGTTTGTGTGTTGGTGACCAAGCGCTCAAAATTTCAAAAAAGGAAAATGCACATTGACTGTTTTACCACCACCTTTCTCACATTGCATTGGTGTGTTCTTTTTTCCTTATGTAAAACTGTTTAAAGGCCACACACATGCAGTGAATTCACGAGGTGTGCTCTCTTTCCCATATGAACTCATAAAAGCTTATGTTGAGTATATGCTCATGGGTCAAAAATGTTCTCTAACCTTCTGGGGGCAACTGTGTGTCAAGTTGCAGCAAGGAGGTTGTAGAAAGGACGTTGTCTTGCTGAAACTGTCTTTCCCCAAATTTTGAATGAACGTGAATATGCTATAGTGCTATCGTTGTTTACTATTTTTAGTACTTGTGATATTTTCACATATTTGATTTCAGTTACTTTCTGTTAGCTATATAAAACTATGGCCCTCATGTAAGACCATAGCAGATTTATTCATATGAGGCATGTAGGAATTTAATAGAATTTCAATTTGCATTTACCAGTTTTCTTAAACTTAGAATGTTCTCTTAGGTTTGAAGGAAAATCATAAATGATCCAAAGTCATCTATAGATAGTATCCCATCTTTATGATGCCTTCTGTTTGAGTGTAAATATGATAAAGAAATTATTCTGTCCATCATGTAATCATCACAAGAATTTAAGGCATGATTTGTGCTAGGTTTATTGGCATATTTTCTGCACAGCAGCTTATACATTACAGCAGTTGGAAATTTTCTGACTTTGCACAAAACTGCTTCAGTTTCAGTATGATGGTGTCATATTATTTTTGTCACAGCACACTGCTGCTCTGATCACACACTGTCAGTGCTGACAGTACTGAAAGTGTTTCACTGACTTTCAACAGAAGGAACAAACTAGCTATTCATTTATTTTTTTTACTAATTACATTTTTTGTGAAATTTGTTTCATGGTTGGCAATTTAAGGGCATAAATAATGTTTATAATCAGATTTTATATGCATGATGCCTAGAGCTTCCTTGTGAGGTAATTGTTGTTTTTTTCTATATTACTGTAAGGTCTTGACCTTAAGATGTAAGAGTGCCTTGAGATGTTTCATTGTTATTGTAAAATAATAAATCATTCTATGAAGAAAATCATCTACAAGGTGTAGCTTTCAAACAGCTGACAATTTGTCCAGAACTGACCCCGCCGGCAAATTCAGAACTGTTTGATGATAAAAGAGGTTTCCTGTGCACATTGCACGTGTTTGGTGCTTTATTTTAGACTATCTGAAAGTTGAAGATGAATTGGAGTTGGGCCATTCAACAGGTTAATACACACTAACAAAGCCATCAAGGAACATCTCATAAAGCAAAAAATGGGAACTTTTGGAAAGCCTAGTCAAAACTCAGGTCTGAATCCTTTTAAAACATTGTGGGAGAATTTGAAATAGTCATAAAATGTAATATGATCAAAAAGGCCAAGGGGGTACTTACTTTTTCCACATAAGAATTTTACATTTATTCATTTTTCTGTTGAATAATTTATTGAAAAAGCTTATATTTCCCATGGTTGTGTTCAAGTGTATCACCTTTATTAATAGTTTCAAAGAGGATCAAATGCTTGCTTGGTAAAATATGTCAAACATTTCCAGGCAGTGTACTTATGTTTTCATACGACAGTTTTAAAACAAATTAATTAAATGACAAGGTTGTGTAGTAAAAAGAATCAGTTAAGATCCAACTAAGCAACCCAAATGAACTAGCACCATGCACATATTGACGGATAGACAGCTCAACAGAGTGTGAGCACCAGCTTATTTTCTAATAAAACATTATTTTATCTTTGCTAAACAGCTCATGTCACTTGGCACTGAATTGATGGTTTCACTTCTTGATGTCATTATTGTTTGACTGACAGGTGTTCTCACTACAACAAAGAGCTTGTAGGAGCAAAAACAGGCGAAATTTTTAAAAATTATAAAAAAAATAAATTTATATTTATATAAATAAAAATTTTTAAAAAAGATAGGGAAGATTTCCCTCTTCAGTTCAATGATACATAGAGGCATGCAGTTCATGTTAAAAGTAGCAGGAACACCTTTTTGTCAACTGGGCAAAATTCGTTGCTAGCTGTGATGTGACAGTTATGGGTGATAATTTCAGATGAAGATTTGAAAGCCTTTGTTTCCGGAGCTTGTTTAAAACCTGTGTTTTTCACTTTGACTGGTGGTGAGCTTGTGGTTGGGTGCCGATTCCACTCAGGTCGGCTGGCTTCACAATGTGTATTCACACTTCACTAGTATAATTTTGATTAAGAGGAACAGAGGAAGACAGTATATGTGAGTGTGTGTGTGCACATGTGCATTTATGTATTACAGTGCAAATTTCTGCACACATTTCACAGAATTGTCTGTACACAGTGTGTAGTGTGCAGCGTGTGAGACCATGTGGAGGTTTAATTAGCATGGCTGCTGCAGGATGTGTGGTCTGCAAACCACAGGAGAGGTTTAGCACACACTTCACTTTGCTTAGTTAATTCTGGTTGACACCTATGCTCTGCAATACACACCACCCACAGATGTAGGTGAGATAGCTCAATAGTAGTTATACAGACGACAAAAAGATAAAACATTTCCTGAACTAACATTCATTTATGTGTGGCCTCTCTTGTGCATATTAGCACACGCAAATTATACCAACTATCTAGCAAGATGGTGGAGGGGTGATGATTTGGGCTTGTTTTGCAGCCAAAGGACCTGGACACTTTGCAGTCACTGAGTTGACCATGAACTCCTCCGTATACCAAAGTATTCTAGAGTCTAATGTGAGGCCATCTGTCCAACAGCTAAAGCTTGGCCTGAATTGGGTCATGCAACAGGATAATGATCCCAAGCACACCAGCAAATATACAACAGAATGGCTGAAAAAGAAAAGAATCAAGGTGTTGCAATGGCCCAGTCAAAGTCCAAACCTCAAACTGATTGAAATGGTGTGGCAAGACTTTGCTGTGGAGGGAGCTGTGCATAAACGGATGCCCACAAACTTTAATGATCTGAAGCAGCGTTGTAAAGAAGAGTGGGCCGAAATTCCTCCATAATTATGAGAGAGACTGATAAAGTCATACAGAAAACGATTATGATGCAATATTCAGCAGCTTGCCATTTAAGGTATCCAAACTGCCAGTTTACATACCACTATTTTAGAGTGGCCAGTTGTAGCAGATCTTGTCCTTATTGTTTCTGTACTAGCAGAAGCATTTTGGTGTTTGAGCAGCAAGACCGATTCAACTCTTATTCAGCTTGCAGAAATGTAGCACTGTAAGCTGCAAACATCTCTCTAACAGATATTTAAAGTGTAATTGAATGTTTGATGGATTCAGAACTGTAACTCAAGGGCACAGGTTAGGAAACCTTCAATATTATAGTGGTTAGGAGAGGGGGAGGGGGGGTTGTAAATATGGATTTTTCCAGGGTGGTCTTTTCCTCTACAGTCCAAACACGAGAGGCAAAATTGGTTAAGAAAATACCAACTGCAGATGGGTGGCTCCAGGGCTCATGCACACACGCAACCATATGCCTAGACACAGACACACACATACACACGTGCGCACACACACATAAGAACATTGCAGACACATGCACAAACATATACATTTACACACTTGACTCACACATTCACTCAGATGCTCTTACACAATACAGTAATTGTATGTTTTTAGTTTTGTGCTGTGGAACATTTATGCTGGCTGAGGGGCATAATAGTGGATAGCAGGGCACTGCTGCATGGTAAGTCTCCTGACGCTAGAAAATACCAGTTGGGTCCATCTTTGTTTGTCTAAGTTGGGACAAAAAGGAAAGCATGGATGGCTGGGATGCTTGTGTGTCTTAGAGGCACCACATGATTGTGTCTTTGTGGCATGAGGTGGCTGTATGTCTCTGTTTGTTTAATTTGCAGAGAAATAAGAAAAAGAAGGTAAGGGAATGTTGTGATGTTTGGTGCCTCTGTGTCTTGGAGGCTCTGTGTAACTGTCTGTCTATATATAAACTGAGATGTGTATTTATGGCTAAAGGTATTTATATTCTGGGATATTTCATTGTAGGCCTGGAGGTGGCATGATATCTGGAAATCTACTGGGTGATTTGACCAAACACTGACATACACTGTGATACCTTTCTGACATTCAAAATTGCAATACAAAATTTGTCAACTTTAAAAGACATCTATACTGTACAACCTCAGACTATAGATAGAATGCCCACTATCATGTCTCAGCTTTTCAATTGGCCATTATAAGGAACCTTCTCTGCAAAAAATACAAGATGAAGTCTGATAGTGTAGTTGAACACTATTGTGTTTGAGTCTCTCCAAATAGACTGACTGTAGATTTTCATCTGTATTACCTGCTATGACAAATGAGCAAAATCATTTGAAAGGGTTCAGTGGCTTTCACCACATCCTCCCCGACTCATATTTAAAAACTACTGCCTTACCTGTTGGAAACTGAATCGCTGATTCAAATTAATTTATATACTTTTAAAACAAACAAAAAACAAAACAAAGCAGTATTATTAACACTAACAGTCTAGACACTGCTTTCACATTATTACTTAGGAGGAACTTTAGAAAGGCAGTTGGTTAATGGTACACAAAGGTTGCAGGTGACAGTTCTTTGTCATACAAACTGTAGTGAAACTAAGATTAGCTAAAACCTTTTTGGTTTTTGGTAACCTTGCATGGTGATTGATTAACACCCAGTAAAAACCAAAACCTAAGTTTTGACTTTATGGGACAAGTGATATGGGTATCACTTATGTAAGATGGTGATAGGGTGTTTTCACACCTGCAGTGTTTAGTCCGTTTAAATTGCACTCTGGTTTGTTTCCCCCCTTCTTACTTATGCAGATGTGAACACGGTAATTGCACCAAGACCCTTTGGAAGAGGTGGTCTTGGTCCAGTTCCAAACGAACTCCAGAGTGGTTCGTTTATGGTGTGAATGTGATCCGACCTAGATCTGACCCAACTGCCAGGTGTACACTGCAAGTTTGAGCTAAACGCCTTCCCTTAGTCAGATATACTGGGATTCTGGGTTGCACAGATGTGCAGAGTACACAAAACAATCAATACGGGCTGCAACTAGCTGTAAAATGAATATAAATTCTCCATGTTATCCACTTGGCCAGAACACAGAACCTTCTTCTTGGATTTACTTTTCTTGCTCCTGCCCAAGAAACATCTGGCCAATAAGCGGACTGAACATTCTCACATGGTTGGTAGTGACGCATTTTGGTTAGCTTGGAGCTCACTAGGAGTTTTCTCTATCTGAAAAGAAACCACTCAACGGGATAAAGCTACACGTTTACAAAGTCATCGACTGATTCGGACCAAAGTAAATGACCTATAGGTGTGAAAACGCCTTAAGTAAATGATTTACTGTCAATGTTCAGATTCTTTGAAATTTAAATCATCAGTGTATCACTGGTTCACTTGTTTTTCCTTTCCTTTCCTCGGGATGGCTGTGGGTCAGCAGGTAGAGCAGGTCGTCCGCTAATCGGATGGTGAGTGGATGGTGAGTGGTTCAATCCCTGGCTCCCCTAGTCTGCATGTTGAAGTATCCTTGGGCAAGATACTGAAACCCAAGTTGCCCCTGATGCATTCATCAGAGCATGTGTGAATGTCAGCTAAAAAAAGCGCTTAAGTCTAGATAGAAGTGCTGTATGAATGTGTGTGTGTATGTGATTGGGTAAATGAGGAATGTAGTTAGAGCGCTTTGAGTACTCAAACTGAGTAGAAAAGCGCTATATAAGTACCAGCACATTTACCTTACAGTGGTCATATTATGCTTTTCCTTATTATTATTAAATCATATATTTTCATTATTGTTACAGTGATGGTTGCTCATATTAAGTATGGCCAAATTTTCAGACAATGATATCAGTGTATGTGCAACTAATCCCTGTAAGCCAAAAGTTCAGACTTTTTAGACTACTGTAAACACAGTTTCACACAGTTTTTTGTGTTTGCAAGGGGCAGCCAATCAGACACTGCACCAAGGCCCAGTATCAGATAAGTACAGTGACTCTAACTATGATTAGAGACCAAGAATGAAAATATGGGGTTGGATATGAGTGCAATAAATCCACTATAAACAATAAACTATATTTCAGGATAATACTTTCACACTCATGTTTTCATTTTAATCCAGATTCAGGTATATTTAATACACCTTCTGCTCAATGATGGCAGAGGTCAAGACAGACAAGAACAGAAGTCTGATGTTGCAGCAAGCACAGGCTCAAGAAGACCAGAAAAACCTAACCTGACATAATAAATCTCAATTTCTGCTAAGCCTGCAGGTGGTTGGTCAGAATGTAGCATCAACAGCATGAACCTGATGTACTCATATGTAGCTTTGTTGTTTATAATCAAAATAAGGGAAAGATAAGAAAATATAACATTTACTGATAACAGAAGATAATATTATGCAAACTATGTGACCTGTATGGTACAGTAAATTATATTTTAATTTTAGCACTGTCGATATGAACGACAGCTACACTGGCAAACCTAGAAGTAAAACAGAAGATAGAAAACTAAACTTTTTAAAACTAGCACATCATAAGTTGCCAAGAAATGCAAACACAGTGCGGAGACTCCAATAGCAGACTTGTTTAAAGTGGTGGGTGTTCCTCACACCACTCCATTAGGCTTCTCCTCTCCTTTCATAAAGCCTGTAGACAGGCTGTTTTATCGGTGGGGGGTAATTACTAGCACACACAGACTCTTCGGTGTTCACACACACACACACACACACACACACACACACACACACACCATCATGTACATATATACACAGGCACATGGTCTACTTTGATAGTGCTTGTAATTAGGCGATGTTCTCTACATGGGGCGGGGGACATGGCAGCCGTCTCTGAACTACAGAGGAAAAAAGCAGTCTTATATTAACCCACTCATCACTACCTCTGTTTGATGCTTACACAGCAAACAACACTTGGGAGGCTCTTTTATTTGCCTACCATTACCATCATCATTATTGGTTTCTTCCTTCTCCTGACTGCTGTCTGTATTTAACAGCAGCTCACTGTCTGGATACAAAGACAGCAAGTGTGACTTTTCTTCAAGGCATGATGTCACTATTTACGGGAAATTACTATGTGATTCGAATCAGAAGTGTGTTTGATTTCTCTCATCCTTAGTCCCATTTTTGGGATATCGATGCAGTTTGTAAGAAAACTAGTAGTTTAACAACATTTTGTAGTAGGTTGCTGGGTGTTCAGTTACCTTTAAGTGATTTATGTAGTCCTTTTTGCCTTTTCTGGTTAAATACAAATGATTTTGAGCCATAAAATTCCGATTTTTATTTCACGATTCTTCTCTACTGTGATTCACGTCCCCGTTCAATCCAATCCATTCCAGCTTTATTTGTAAAGCACTTTAAAACAGCCGCAGCTGACACAAAGTGCTGTACATCAGAGATAAATAAAATAGAGAAACAATAAAACTCAAAAAGTACAAAACGGCACAGGTAAAAACAACTGTCATTAAAAACAAATAAGATCAATGTCTCATGCTGGATCGAAGGCCAAGGAGTACAGATGTGTTTTAAGAAGAGTTTTAAAAATGCACAGGGTAGGTGCCTGTCTACACTGTGTCAGGAGTTGTGGTATGTGGACCCAAATGCAGACGCAGAGACAGGCAGGATTAACAAAAGGCGAGCTGTTTATTTAGGCTGATGTGGGATGTTCCAAAAAACCCAAAACATGAAGTCTAAAAGCAACATACTTAACTAGGGAAACACAAGGCTAGGAAACACTAGAGCAAGGAGAACAGCCTGAGATCTCAGAAGCACTGGGGTAACAGGAACAGAGGAGCTAGGGAGGAACAGGAACAGGGGGGAAATACGAACAGACGCTCTGACAAGGACAGAAGGGAAAACAGCACTATAAATATACACACACAAACACACAAGGAAATCAGGGAGATGGGAAACACCCGGGTACACAGCTAAAACGAATCACAGAAGAAGAGACAAGGGAAGTAGAACTAAATACACGGCACAAGAGACAACAGACTATCAAAGTAAAACAGGAAGTAAATGGACTGGTACTTATATAGCGCTTTTCTACTCAGTTTCTGTGTACTCAAAACTCTTTAACTACATGCCACATTCACCCAGTCATTCATACAGCACTTTTATCTACACTTAAGTGCTTACTAACATTCACACTGCATCAGGGGCAACATGGGGTTCAGTATCTTGCCCAAGGATACTTTGGGAGCCAGGGATCAAACCACTGACCTTCCGATTAGTAGACAACTCGCTCTACCTCCTGAGCCACAGCCACCCACTGTGAGGAAGTGAGATAACTAAACAGGGAAGCATAGATACATGAAAGGGCTGACTACAGGGGAGTAGGCACAAGAGGGTGGAACACCGAGGGAGAACTAAACTTAAATACAACCAAGAACATGAGCATACATGTACTATCGGAAAATACACAAGAAAAATATAAACAAAACTAAAACCAGGAACAAAGGACTCAGGCAAAAATTACACTTAAGGAAAAACATGAGAACCAAACATAAATACAGAACAAAGCCAGAACAAAACAAGATCTACATAAACAGAGCTTTGAGTCCAGAATTCAAAACACCGGGTCACACAACCCGGAACCTTGACACACTGCCTGTCATTCAAGCCCCACCCCCTTTTTCTTTCATCATGATGGCTGTGAAGGCATACCTAGACAATGCATTGTTCAGACAGCCACCACCACACACTTGACCTGTGTGTAGTGCATGTGCAAAAGGGCAGGCATTTCTCTGAGCGCACAGCTTAAGTAATGATTATTGTTATCCATTAACAAATGTTAAGAGAAGTAATCCTGCTTGGTGCAATACTGAAATTCTAGCTTCTGAAGAAGAAAGCTGGCGTTCCTGCACTTTTACACATAGTGTTTCAAATAGTTTTTCATAGTCTTTTTTTTAATTCTTTTTGGTACTGTATTTTGTTAAGATTTTGTTTCACATTTAGATTCTCAAATAGATTTTTTTGTTTGCAAAAGTGTGGGAACTACCTTTTTTCTAGTTTTGCCCAAAGGCTTGCTGTAGTCTTTATTTATTTATTTATTTATTATTTATTTATTTATTTTTTTGAAGTTACTGTGTATCTTAAGTAAGGTAGTTCACCTGGACACAAAGTGAACAGAAAGACACAGGTTGAGATTTTTAAAACATGGCACAAATGTTTAAAACTGAATGAGAATTTCTTCCAGACTGAAATGTGTGCCAGATAAAATTACCTCTCACTGTAGGGATGACTCAGTGCTTCTTTAAATTCTGATGAAGGAGGGGAAGATAATTACAGTTTTCTGTGCATACTAGACTTAAATGAAGATAATCTTTTTCAGCAGTTCGTGCTGTGTCATGAGAAGCAAAATAGTGCTGAAGTCATTTTGAAGGACAGTTTATTTCACCATGGGATAACAAAATACTAAAAACCAAGCAGTATTCATACAGCATCACCTGTAGTTCTTTGCAGTCTTTGTGTGTATGGTTGTATAAGAGAGCATGTCTCACAGTTATGGTAATTTAATTGTGCATGCACAGTCTCTCAATGAATTCATGTTGATATTGGATCATTCTGCAACACAGGATTTTTGACTGCGGCTAAAATTTGGTGCCAAATGAAAGATATAGTTTGATCTTTATGTAGTAAAAAGGTAAAGTAAGGTATGGTTGTGTTTTGGTTTATCAGCACACCTTAATTTATATAGCTTCTAGAGTAATCTGTAGGTTTCTTGATATAGGAATGTCAATCAGAGGAATCACTTTTGAGTACTGTGGTGAAAACTATTTGGAAAGTCCAGATTTTCTCTTAATGAGGCAGCAAGCCAAAATAAGCACATATTGTGGAAATTGTTGGCATTTACACATATTTGAATAAGCAAACATTAGGTCACTTAAAAAAAGAAAGTACACTCCTGCATTTATCACACATTTAAAGCCATCAAATTACAGTTAGGACTTTCAGGGTATAGTAGGTGCATTTGAAGTGTGGGGTATAAAAATACCAGCATCTAAAAATCTCTCTGAAGCCTTCAGAAAAAACCTTGTGCATGGCTATGGGCTCGTCTCATGTCTCAGTTTTGTGCCTCCCGGTCTCCTTTGCCCTCCATCATCCTGCCTGTGAACTGGAAATCAATCTCAGTGCAACATCTTGAAAAATGTCATAAAAATTAATAAAAATAATAAAATAATAATAAAATAAAAATTTCATAAAATGCATCTGGATTGGAGAAAAGCAAGGGCAGAGGAGGTTTCATGGTGGAGCAACATTCAAGGATGTGCAGGTGTATACTTTGCAGAAGCGTTTCATCCATTGACACACAGCTAGTTCAATAAGGAGAGATCACTTGGAAAATGAACATGATTTATTGTGATACAGAATTAAATATATTTGGCGATTAGACTCCGATGACCCATCGAGGCAGGGCGGAATCCCAACGGTGATGGGATTTAGGATAGGACCCCCCGGAGTCTAGACGCTGGTGGTGGTGAAGATGGAGATGAAGGCTTGGATGGGTTCTGAGTGACCCGAGTGGGGTGGAGATGGGGAGGAGGCAGGTTGCACGAATGAGAGTCTGAAAGACAGAATGACAGAACAGCACTGAGATTTAAAGCACACGGGTTGGAGGCTGATTGGCTCGCTGAAGGCGGGCAAGAATGTGATTGGATGAGAGCAATGATGACAGTACTGAGTTTGACTGCGTGGGAAAGAGGAAGTGATGTATAGAACAGACTGGCAGCCGAACACCCAAGAAGCCGACGGATGAGTGATTACAGATCTTCCTTATTGAACTTACGCTTAAACT
>VUQI01033104.1:2393-13101 GCA_015106735.1 Paratilapia polleni | reverse complement strand
GGGGGGGGGTATTTGTTAAGGGGAGTGTGGGGGAGGTGGGGGTCCTTCAAGATGCCCTTCTCTCTCACCCGGCAACCGCTCGCCCCCCTCCCCACCTCACCTCACTCCTTTCACCGCCTTCACTCACTCAGTGACTCACTCAGTTATTTCTCTGTCTCTTTTTTTGTCCCTCTCACTTAGTTTTGGTCACCCACTCAGCCACGACTCGCTGTAGATTCACAGGAAAAAAAAAAAAGAGTTGGGGGGGGGCACAGGATCTCACAGAGCTGAGAGGAAGAGATAAGCCGAAGACTGGTCAAAGTCTGAAACTCTCACACACTTTTTCCTTCCTTCTTTCTTTCCTCCGCAGTCCATCCCCCTTTACCTTCTGCCGCTCTGGCAGCTCTTTGTTACGTCATCTGTCTTCTCCCATTATCCTCCGAATCCCCTCCTCTCCTGTCACCCCAGTGAGTCACTACCTGTATTGTTTCCTCAGCAACAAGAGGATTGATCAGCAGTGCCACTCACAGTGTTTCTGTTGTCTGGGCCTGATCACACTAATGCAGGGGCTCTTGGCTGCTGTCCTAAAGGGATGGGCAGGGGATTTGGATGGAGGGGGGGTTACTCTACTGAGCCTTTACTAATCTGGGAAATGGAGGCACTTTACTAACTTGATGGGGTGATTGTTATTATTCTTCTTGTTGTGCATGAGGCCTCCTTCCTGACTGTTCCAGTAAGTGTGGTGTGACGTCATTGGAGCATGTGCCTGGTGAATGATATTGTGGACGTACAGCCCAAACATGTCCTTTCACATGGGTCTTCTTGTGTATCTGCTGGGACCAAAACACAATGAGGGTCAAGCTGTGTTTTTAAAGCAGTGGCCTTATTGTCACCGGTGGAAAGTCTACTTGAGTGCTTAATAGCATCCAACATACTTTTTTCTTCTACCTTACTAGATTTCAGAGGAATATGTTGTAGTTTTTGTTGTTACTACACTAGTTTTAGCCAACCATCTTTAGTTAATAAAGCAGTGTCTACTGGGCCACAAGTGGCCAGTGAGTATTATACACACACCAGACACTTTATTAGGTACACCTTGCTAGTACCAGGTTGGACCCCCTTTTGCCTTCAGAACTTCCTTAATTCTATGTGGCACAGATTCAACAAGTTGCTGGAAATATTTGTGACATGGCACATTATCCTGCTAGAAGCAGCCAGCAGAAGATGGTACACTGTGGTCATAAATGGATGGACATGGTCAGCAGCAATACTCAGGTAGGCTGTGGCTTTTAAACGATGCTCAGTTGGTACTAAGGGGCTCAAAGTGTGCTAACAAAATATCCCTCAAACCATTACACCACCAGCAGCCTGAACCATTGATACAATGCAGGACAGAACCATGCTTTCATGTTGTTTACTCCAAATTCTGATCCTACCATCTGAATGAAGCAGAAGCAGAAATCCAGACTGATCAGATCAGGCAATGTTTTCCAACCTTCTCTTGTCTAGTTTTTGCTGAGCCTGTGTGAATTGTAGCTTCAGTTTCCTGTTCTTAGGAGTGACACCCAGTGTGGTCTTCTGCTGCTGTAGCCCATCTGCTTCAAGCTTTGACATGTTGTGCATTCAGAGATGCTCTTCTGCATACCTTGGTTGTAACAAGTGGTTATTTAAGTTACTGTTGCCTTCCTATCAGCTCGAAGCGGTCTGGCCATTCTACTCTGACTTCCGGCAACAACAAGGCATTTTTGAACCTCAAATTGAATGTATGAATGTGTGTGTGTAAGATATGTGAAAGGGTGAGTGTAGCTTGTAGTGTAAAAGTGTCTTGGGAGGTCAATAAAACTGGAACAGTTTTATTTAAATTCCAGTCCATCCATTTACTTCAAATTTGCTGCCTTCATATCTTAAGGGACAGTAAATCAACATAACTGCCTTCTGGTGAAATTATGTTGCGATCGCTCCTGCTGGATTGTGGTTATATGTTATGAACCCTGAGCATCTAACCTGTGATTGACTAACTAATGCATTATAGAGTAACATTATTTTATGCTTGCTGATCTTAAGGGCTGTTTAATGAGTGTGTAAACAGCAGTTTCCAAACAAAATCTCAACACATGGTCTACTCTGTGTTTTTGAAGAATCCAAAGCTGTGTGGAGAGAGTTCCTCAGTTTTATGGAGATGAAGTGTGTTAAGATGTGGCCAATGTGTTTAATGTCAGTCCTGACTCCCAGTCAGACATTCTGATGATGTTTATATGTCATTTTGCATATTATTGTGACTACGGTTTGAAATCTTATTTCCATTTTATTTGTCTGTAAGACTCAGCTCTAAATGGTCACAGTCTGTTTTTTTTTTTCCAGGCTTCTTCTCCCTCCGATACATTGCCCTGTCAGAGCAGCCCAGAGGACTGTGGGGGTAATTCAGGGGATGGGGCAGCCCACCTCTTATCGGGCAGAGGGAGTAACTCACGCTGGTCCACTCTTTCCTGGGACGCCCCTTCTGACTTCCTGTCTCCCCCAACCCCGGACCTCAATGGTATGGTCCCCCTGGACAGCGACTCCAGACCTAGTTCAGGTAAACACACACCTGAAAACACTTGTTTTCAGTGGTCTAAATGACAGACAGTTGACACAGCAGCACTGAGCTGTACAATGACCAACAGTTTCTCACCTACCGATATAACTACAAGCTCACCTTGAGAGATTTTCCATCAAACATTAACCACATTCTTTCTACTTTTGTTTACTTGCACTCTATGTGACTCGGCACTGACTCATTCAGTTTCTCTCTCGCTGTCAACATTTTTTAGCCTCTCTTCAAACTCTTATCCGTTCTCTGCTCCCTTTGGCTCGCAAAGCTTTTCTTTGCCAGCTATGTACACTCACCTACTTTTCACTCCACTAGTGTTTACTTTCTTTTTGAGAACTCTCTGGAAATTTTAGCAGGTACCTCAGCTCTAACCTGAAGGAATGACAACAAAAAATTTTAAAATTCAAAATAAATTTCAAATGTTCATCCTTTAATTCACTCAAATTGTAATTTGAATCTTAATTTCTGTCATACTTTCTGGCTAAATGTTCATAGCTGTTGTATTTTTGCCCTGTACTGCATGTCAAACAGTGGATCCTGTACTGTGACGCCAAAACATTGTGAATCTTTTGGAAGTACCAAGATTTCTGCTTTGACTCACACATTTCTGCTTTGAGTCACAGTAAAAGACAAATACAATCTGACTAAGCCAATAATAATAACATATTTGTTCTTTTTATGTCTTTATTGAACACACAGAGAAACCACTCACAGTACAAGCTGACAAAAGTAACTGAACCTTGGAGTCAGGTGTTCCAATTAAGGAGATGGATTGAAAGTGTGGATTGTGGAGTTGACTCTCTCTTTAAATAAGGCCGTACCAAATCTGGTTAAGTAACAAAATCTGCTCAGCTCAAGAAAGATTGATTGTTGGGAAGCATGCCGTAATCACAAACATCCAATGGACCTTAGAAGAAAGATTTTAGAGATGGAGGGAGCTGGAAAAGGCTGCAAAAGTTCTTGTGAAGATCTGGGTGTTTATTAATCATAAAAAAAAATTCAACTGTTGCTACCCTCCCTAGGAGTGGGTGTCCTGCAAAGGTCACAGTAAGAGCACAGCATACAAGCATGAAAGAGGTGAAAAAGAACCCAAGAGTAGCAGTAAAACACCTGCAGAAATCACTTCAGCTTGCTAAACTCTGTTGTGTTTATGTATTTATGGAAGGGCATCGTGAAGGAAACCACTGCTCTCCAAATATCATTGTTGTTTGCAAAAGAACACCTGGATGTTCCACAACATTTCTGAGGCTATGTTCTGTAGACAGATGGGACAAAAATTGGAAAAAGGTTTTGGCAAAAATGCTGCTTGGAGGAAAAAGGGTGCTACAAACCAACATCATAACCTCATCTCAACTGTAAAGCATGGTGGAGGGGGTGTAATGCTTTGGAGATACATACTAACTGAGGGAACAATGAATTCAAGAGAGCGGTGTTTAATCAAGACATCCTCAAAATACCGATAAATTGAAAGTGTTTGCAGAAAAACAAAATTCCTCCTCATCATTGCTCATACTTCATGAGCAGCTACATGAATCATCTAATACAGTTTATTTTTTTTAAAGCTGCACCTAGTTAATAAATCCACAGGTTCATTTACTTTTCCTGTCTGCACTGTCAGTGATACCTCATTGTGTTCAATAAAGACAAGAAAACTACTAATAATTTGTGTGTTATTAGTTTAGTCAGGTTGGTTTCTCTATAACTGTGACTTAGATGAAGGTCAGACCACATTTTCTAAGGAATCATTTCTAAAAACAACAAAAAACAAAACAACAACAAAAAAAACAGTTGTTATTGAAAACAGGAATTCCTCAGTTAGGTAAGATCTGGTAAGACACTGAAACAAAGAAGCCATGACAGTGACATAATGGACAGTTTATTACACAACAGCCAGTAAGGTGAGGACTCTGATTCCTGACTTACATCCTTAGCACCTCTGAGCATTATTGTGCCTATTTTACAAATGTCCACGTTTCTTTTTTCAAGGTTTCTATTCAGTGAGCGGGAGCTCCCTGTCAGACTCTTGCTACTCAGTGTCCAGTGATGCTGCCCACGGAGGCCCAGTGGCCCCTGCCAGACCCCTGAAGCTGTGGGAGCAGGCTCCTGTGTCTGCTGACAACACTGACCTCCTGTGGTCAGAAGGTGCAGTGCAGCTACACCAACCTGCACTCCAGGACACCCAGGAAGACACTGAACCAACAGAAGAGACACCAGTTTCTGGTGAGTTGGTGCAAACAATAGATCTGTAGCTTGTAAATCAGTCTATGCAGATATGAAAGTCAATTAAGTTTAAAAGTTCAAATCACGATTTTGGCTATGAACATCTTATAATTTGACACAGATGGATATATAAATGTTCAGAGAATGATCATCTAAAGTAAATGTTTTGTCTGATGATCTTTTTTCCTCTGTCTCTTACAGTCCCAAGGGACCTTGAAGTAACTGGTCTGAGCTTTCTGTCTGACCTTTGCTCAGGACTTGGCGACTCACTGATTTCTTCCCTCCTCCCACTTCTCAATCCTGCATCCTCTTTCTCCTCCACCTCCTCCCAAAATCCAAAACTCCAGCTGGACCCCCGCTACTGCACAGACCTGGTGTCCCGTCGGACCAAAGAGGTGTACTCCTACCCAAGCCCACTACATGCCGTTGCCCTCCAAAGCCCCCTTTTCACCACCCAGAATCAAGAACAATCAGCCTCTGCGAGCCCTGAAGGTCCCCAGCAGGATGAACCAGTAGACACAGCTCTGCCTCTCCAGCCTCAGCAGCCTCCCACACTGCCCTCTGTCACCCAGTTGGAGCAGTACATCTCCCGACTGGCTCGCCAGCACCACAGTCGGGTAAAATCCACCTCTGATCTCACTTCAGTTGCCACCCCTGGGCCAGTCACACACAGAGGCCTTTGCACCCCTGGCAAAAACCATGGTTCCACCCAGTCTCTTTCTGCTTTTGAGAGCCGCACCACACCCTCCACCCAGCCAGGGGTCAACATCACACCCTGTAAGTCACTGCTAGGGAACTCAGCCAGAGTCAGCCTCAGCACCACAGGGAAAAAGTGCACCAGGAATTCAATCAACCTGGGAAACCTTCCTTCAGCAACCGGAGAAGACTTGAACATAAATCTGCATCTCAACCTCAACTTGAACCTGACTCCTGGTTTAAATTCTGGCCATGGGCTGGTGGACAGTCCCAAAAATGGGAGTTGTGGAGCTTTGAGGAGAGACTTTGCTGCAAATTCCACTACTTCTGCCTCATCACATTCTTCTGCTACACCCACCCCAGCAATGAGATCTCGTCCTCGCATCTCAACTTGTCCAAGCAGCCTGAGCCATCGCAGTTCCCTTGAGGTCCCTTTGGGGTCTGGAACCAATTCTGGGTTTGGGTCATCAGCTTTCTGTCGCTCATTAGACTGGAGCAGTGGTGTTCCACCTGAGACTGGACAGCCAGTGTTTGGTACAAATGCAGGATCGGCTCCTGGGTCTCAGCGCAGCAGCTTGATCCAAGAGTCCAGCTCCAGTCCAAAGCTAAGTGAAGACTCGCCCATGGTGGAGGAGATCTCCCGCCTCTCTGGCCTGTCTCGAGCTGTTGTAGTTGGACTCATGGAACAAGGTGTGGAGCTAGATATTGACTGTTTCCAAACAGATACTGTGGGTGAGGTGAGGGGCCACAGTAAAACTCACCTGACAGCCCAGACAGATCAGTCACATGACTATACTAGACTGACAGACTTGAATCCCCAGAGACCAATACAGCTGTCTCTCAGTGTCACCCATTCTCCACAATCTCAGTCCAGCCTCACCCCTCCTCTCTCACACTCCAGCAGCCCCATACACCCCTACCAATCCATGCATATTCCCTCTCCCCACTACTCTGCACACTGCCACTACCAACAGACATCTGACCTTCCATCCTCCACGGCGTCCTCACCTGCCTCCCGCCCTACCCCAAGAGGTCGCTCCCCTCCACGCCCTCTCCAACCATCCCCCCTGAGTGCCACCCCCCTCTCTGTTTTCCGACGAGATGCACCATTCCAGTGCTCCCTGCCCCGCACTAATACCAGGACCTCTCCTTTCGAGCATGGCGGCATCCAACCAAGAGGCGGATCACTTCGGCAGAGTAGTGGAGGAGGTGAGGGTAACAGCAGGCGGAAGAGGGCGGAGGGCGAGGGGCTCTACAGAGGAAAGCATGCGTCCCATAAGCTGATCAGGGCAGCAACAGTTAGCAGTTATGCAAAGAGAGAGGACTACAGCTCAGTTTGGGGTGGAGAGGAGGAGAAGTCGCGATTAGCTGCCCACACACCCAAGAAGTCCTCCAGCAAACTGTGGAGGGGCTTCGAGGGACGCCTCTGGGGCAAAGACTCTGAAAGTGAAAGGGAGGAGATGGACAGAGCAGAGTATGGCTATGGTTGGAGAAGGAACAGTGTGGGAAGCTGGAGAAGGGAGCACCGAAGGGTAAAAGCTTCTAGCAGTGGTGACAAAAGGCCAAAAGTAGACAACTCCCCCATCTTCTCAAAGAAGAGAGGGAAGGAAGACGGGGAGAGACGCAGCTCCAGCCTCAGGCTTTCTAGGAGGGCTCTGTTCAGGAGCGAGTCCCAGGGCTTGCTGGTACCTCGGAACCACAGCGAAGAGCCCACAAGGCGCCCACACTGGGTCTCCTCCTTGGATGTGGGGCACGGTGGCATGGGAATCAGCAAAGATGAAGGGGTCAGACTATTGAGGGCGAAGGAGGAGGACAAACGGCTGTCTTCCACCGCCAGCCTCTTTAACCTCTCTCGTTCTCAGAGCCTAGAAGGCAGCTGCCATTCACTCTCCCCTCTCTCCTCCCCTTCATTTTCTCCTTCCCCTCCTCCTCGGACGCCCCTCCAGCGCTCCCGATCACTGAGGGATTTGGGAAGGAAAGTGTTCGGCTCAATGAGGTCGCTGAGTCTCAAACAGAAGCCATCCAAGAAATGACTGCTCTACAATAAGTGAACTGCATCTTTTGCGTTGTACATTCAAAGTACCAGTGATGCTTAGTATTATATTTGATGTTTAAAATAAAGTGCCATCATTTTGGAGTTTTTATGACTGATCAGATACACTGGTTCTATAATACTGGCTAGAAGATATCCGCCGGTCCTTTCACTCGTCTCCAACGTGATGAAGCTTCTCTCAGGCACATGTCTGTGAAACTTTAGTTTTGTTCTAGGGTCACTTCATTCATTCTAGTAATGTTTTTTGTAAAACTCTAGGCATATACATTTTTTTATAACCTCCTCAAAAAATATGAAATATCTGTGAAATTTCCCCAAACTCATTCTTCAGCATATATGGAGCACTTTAAAGCTCAGAGGTTTTTGTATAGAAAACCATGTATTGTAAATTGTGCACACTACAGTAGCAAGACAGAACTGTAAGATGCTACATGGCCCACAGAGAATTGTAATACCTCTTTTCCACTGACGTGGTTCTGGTGTTGGTCTGAAGCTAGTTCTGCTTCTGTGCCTTTTGAGAAGCTGTCCACATTTGGTCAGATTTGAGAACTGGATGCTGCATGGCATTGTGTATTTGGGATATAGCTACTGAGAAGGTCCAACTTTGACCCTGGTACTGTGCAGTGCTAGCTATTGGCACGAGGACTCCTCTTATTTTGGGTGTAAATGGGTGACAGTGCTTCCAGATTAGGCACTGCATCAGTGGAAAGGAGGCGTCGGTGAAGGAAGTATAGGTGACCCCTTATTTAGGGGTGAATGACTCCTTTTAGGATGTGTAAAGGATCACAGTCCTTATAAAACCCTGATCTTTATCAGCGTGTGAATACCATCCTAAACAGGAACACTTGTGAGATCCCATCATGACTGCAAAGTAGCCATTCAAAGATATTGTAGTAATAATGGCTGTAAGAAGCTTCAATGCATAATGTTCAAACCCACTTTTAACCATGAGTATGAATGTGTACGTGCACACTCCCCTTCTGCATGCTGCTCTGTGACTTGTTCAGTAATTATAGCTATTGTGAGAGTGTGATATTCCTCTTTGATCATGGGCAGTATTGCCACTGAAGTACAATCATACTAAGCAAATACTCTTTAACTTGATATTTTGCTCAGGATTTTGAAATAAACATTGAATGATTAAAATATTGATGAGCTATCCGAGATAAATATGCGTCTTCTCATGGCTTATGACTAATAAAGTAAACTAATAACTGAATGTGTACTCTTCCTAATATACCTGCATCAAAGATTTTATACAAACAAAGGAGTCTGCTTAAAAGATGAATAAAAATGGGCATTATTTTAAAAATATTTTTTATTGAAATTTCACAAAACCCCCCCCCAAAACATTCACATCACTGACCAAACAACCACAATCACAGAGGCAATTGAGTAGTGCATGAAGAGCCTCTTTAGCTTTCAGAAGCATTTTGTGAACTATATTAGACTTCCTGTGTTGCTAGGAAACCAACTTTTCTGTCCTTTCTATTTTCAGCAGCGACATCTTTACTTTCCAGCTGACTGCTTTCCTGAAGTCTGTATAATGTCTGTTATGCTTGCGTCAATCCTCTCCGAGGAGACACAGCAAGAGTCATTCAAGACATGTAAACATTCTTTCATTTTGTTTGTGGTAATCTGAGGGTGAACAGTCTCTCTCAGGCTGAGGTTTTATTTGGCAAGTTGAGCTGGCAGGCTAAACTCCATCCCCAGCTCTTCTGGTTTGGTTAATCCCGTCCCCAGAGCGGTCCTTCTGGCTGGAGGAAAACATGCCTCGATACATGGCTTTCTCTTTTTGTAACTCCCGATTTAGTTTCTCCTCAGCTCTCTGCAGGTGCTTCCTCACATTGGCATCTGTGACAGAAAAGTACACTTCATCTCCTGAGAAAAGGCTAGACAAATTATGCTCAAATTACTACAAGCAACTCTGAGAGTCAAACATCCTTCAGAAAAAAAGTTGCACAAGTTACCCACTCGGTCTTGCGAAAATGAACTGATTCACAAATTGGTCAAATATTTTAAGTAAAGACCTTTAACACAGGAAAGTTGTAACTCATTTATTTAATTGGTGATAAGGTTAAAACAGGTCAGCAAACGTTTCCTAAACTAAGCTGTCTGAAAGTAGCTCAAATGTGTTTATGCACCTTTTTTCACGTATTAAATGCTTTTTATTGCCAGTGTCTGAATGGATTGCAACATAACTTGAAAAAAATAAATAAATAAATAAAATAAAATAAAAATTCAATTTGTGGTGGAGGCGCTGATTGCAAAAAACGATTCAAAACAAAACCGAAGAGCATATAGATGTCCACATGGAGCTTCATGTTCACTCTTTAATGATGAATTTTACGTCACTTGGACCCAAACGGACCCTTGCATACTCATGGACACGGAAAGTAAAACAGCCACATAAAGACATGCAGGATGTCAGCCAGCATTAAGGTTTTCTGCAATTTTTGCTTTAGTAGCTCTTCTTTGGCACCAGACTGCACGGGCCTGCCCTCCCTATGTGCATCAATGACCCCGGGGTGCCAATGACCAATGTAAACATTTTGGAGTTGTCGGTGGATAACTTTTGCTAGGTAATAACTAACCTGCAGGGACACCCAACAAAGAACTGCCTGAACTCTGAGATGCTCCGAGTCAGTCGTCTACACATCACGCTTTGGTATTCGTCAAAGTCACATAGATCGTTATGACTGCCTTTTTTTCCTGCATCCAGCTAGTGCAACTAGCTGACTAGATGTTTAGACGTCGCTGCTTTTGCAATCATCTCAAAACATTTTACACAGCTAGTATTTGGTGACAGTGGGGAGGATAAACTCCTTTTAAACAGAACTAGACTCAGGGTTTTTTTAGTTCTCTTTTTTAGAGTGTTTGTTGTAAGATATATGTATCCAGATCAGTCAATACAGCTGTCAATGCTGACAACATAAATGCTTAGGTTTAATTTTCATCTAAAGTGCATGGCCTTGAGCAAAAGAGACTTTTTATGCCTAAAATCTACTTTCTTAGTTACACTTATAACCACATCACATCTGTATTTGGCTGCCAAAAAATTGCCAGACCACAAAAGTACTGCAGCTGAAAACATTCTGTGTTCACCCTGAGACAACTGAAGCTCTTGTGCTGCTCTGCTACATGCCTAGTGTAGACAACGTGTACAGCTG
>VUQI01033094.1:0-10308 GCA_015106735.1 Paratilapia polleni | reverse complement strand
AAATATTTAAACCTGCAGTTCCTCTAACGTCCACCAGAGGCTCCAGCAGTGAGTCAGTCCCCATAGACTCCCATGTTAAAATGTCCAACTTTACAGCAGAAATAAACATGTTTACAGCCTGATACAAAAACTCTTTGGTCTCTGTAGCTAATTTCCCTTCATAACACCTGTTTATAACTCACCTGTTTAAATTGTATTAAGGCTTAAAGTTTGCATTATTAGGGGCGTGGCCTCTTTGATTGTCAGGTGGATGGTGACACAGGCGGCTGTAGCTGCTAGCTGTCTGCTAGGCTTCACCTCAGCTAATTGGAGTCCATGAACTGGACCTCTGGACCGTGTTTGTGCTGTTGGAGCCTTTTGGAGCATTTTTAATGCTGCTGTGCGGTTAATTGGACTAACAGACCGTCCAAGAAGTCTGAGCTCCAGTTTTGGTGCTCAGTGAAATTTGATTTGATTTGATTGGATGTTAATTCAATTCAATTCAATTTTATTTATATAGCGCCAAATCACAACAACAGTCGCCTCAAGGTGCTTTATATTTTAGGGTAAAGACCCTACGATATGTGTTACTGAGCACTGAGAACATCAATGCCAAGAACATCAATGCTTTTATTTCACCTATCAGTGGCTGTTGGCAAGGAACTCTTTCCAAGGTTATAGTGATCTCCTGAACCCGACCTCCTTAATTCTGAATTTAAGTGATCCTGGAGCTACCGAATAGATAATTTGCAAACTTTTAATGGTGCCAATTTAACAAGATGGAACCTTACACAGGCTGAAAAAGCAGGGCTTAAGCTGAATTAACAGCAGCTAATTCACTGAATCCACAGAAACATCATTCTGCCTCTTTGCATGCCCTAAAGCATTATGGGAAGTGCAGAAGAGTAATAATAGAAGTGTCAAAAATCTGTTAATATGAAGTGACACTCTCCGCTGGCTGGTCAAACACAGATGTATTCCCAGCTTTTGAAGGTATGTGTGGAAATAAAATCAGATTTTTAAATTGTATATCACTGTAAAAACTTACAGCTTATTCTGTAAATAACAGTACACGACACGCTTGGCTAATAATACACATGTAGATAAAGAGAGGACAGGAAAACAGCCCCGGGGTTTAAATAAACGTATATGCAGCAGTCTGACTGTCTGTGCGCCTGTTCGCCGCCTGCCTGTGTATTTATAACGCGGCGGTGGAAGCCAGATAGGACAGACACGGAGATGAGAATTGATGACCTGCATCAGCTGGGGATGGGAGGAGATTCCTATCACTGCAAACTCATCACACACCGATGCAGGTAACCACACAAACATGCAGTGTGAAGGGAGACCAACAGCGTACATACAGGATGTATATGGCTGTGGTTGCTGCAGTAAGGAGGTCACTGCGGTGTGTGAAAACATGAGCTGTATCGTCAGAGGTGTACCTGCTCACAGCTGACCCAGATTAGGCCTGTTTTATCTTGGCGGAGGAGGAAGGAGACATGTTTGCAGTGTGGAGCTAAATTGAGCCTGTCAGAGACGTGAAACACCCGAGGGCTCGTCGAGATGGAGGTTTGGGGGGGTTTGTAAGTCCACAGTGTATTTAGCCTGTTTTTAAGTAACCCAGAAAGAAGGTAGAGCCTCATACATCAAATTGTGTTTACAGGTAAATATGTTAATACCTAACTGTGAGCTTCTCAACGTGGAGCAATACAATGCAGTAAGTACCTAACATCACTAATGCTTAATTAATTTCAAGATACCACTGCAGTGTTTGCTAACGGAGGAATATCATCATTAAAATCCCCACTGAGTCCCTCATCCTGACAGACTTCATGTCCTTTTTGTTGGACTGAAGCTGGTGACAGTAGTCCTTGTTCTGCTCTGCAGCCTCGGTGAGCTCGGCATGTGAAACGGTTCTCTGACCCGTGGCACTTGCCTAGATAAAATCTACGTGAGGGAAACGCTGCAGTGTTTATGAGCTTATGGCAAACTGAAAAACAGATCTGAAGTAAGTGCCAGAAAGGAGGTTTTAAGTAATATAGAATGACAGATACTAATAATGATCAAAGGTTGATTTCTTCATGTTGCACTTGGACTTATTCAAACTAAACTTTACTGCATACGTCACCTCTTTCCAGACGTTTTGTTATCGTCTCAAACACTTGTGAGTTGTAGTCCACAAAGTTAAACTTTCACTTTGTTCTTTGGACTGTTTTCATTGGAGATTATTAACACGTTTGTGTTGTTATCTCCAGTCATTCCACTGCAGACTTTCAGATAACAGTCAGCTGTTAAATGTCTGATGTGTAGAAACCGAACTGAAGAAACTGAGGCTTTGTTCTTCGTCTGCCAAGCTGTCTCTTTGCAAAATAAGTTTCGCCTCCAGGAGGCGTAGTGGGCCCAATGAGTGCTTTTGCGTAGTTCACGTGCAGCAGGAAAGTTTGCTAGTTATTCATTTAATGATGCAATCTGTTATGATTCCTGTGAAAAACAGATCATTTGGTAAATTAGAGCAAATTAAGACCTGCTGTGTTGTGTGCTGATTGCCTCTGTTTTCTTATAGAAGAACACTAAACTCTGTTTATGGAATCTGTGCAGGAAAAACTGAGACTTTTGCATTCAGCACTGGATGAATTGCTCCCTATAAAGTTTGCAGCAAATTCCTGTTTCATAGCTGTTCTTAAAATTTTTTTTCTGTTGTTTCTGCCTGGTGGAAGATGAAGATGTGGCGGTGCGAGTCCAACCGTTTCATCTAAGCTGATCCGCGTTTATAAGCGCCCACTCCGACACCTTCTCCTGTAAAATGATTCACCTCATTAAAAATAAAGTGTTCGAGATTACTCATCGGACTAAAATAGCCACGTGCGAGGGGAGAGTCGATTGTGTTTTCTGAATGACGACTGAAGGTCAGACAGCTGGTCCAAAATAATGCAGCAGCATTTAAAGTAAACTCTTTGAGGAGTTTCTTTCAAACTGAGACACAGCTTCCTTTAACCTCTGACTGAGTTTAAGTCTAAAAATAGTCGCCGTTGGCTTATTTACTCGTGCCAGAGCTGTCGGAGGGAAAGAAAGCAGAGCACATTTGGAGGGAATTGGATGGCACCTGGGAGGGAAAGTTCATGGACTGAAGCGCACCCTCGGATTAAAGGGTGCAGATTAGCAAGTCTGAAGGGGTGTGTGTGTGGAGGGGGGCATATAGAAAGTCTCGTGTTACCCAGCTGTCATTTTCAGTCATGCTAGCGACTGTACCCAGCTGTCTGACACACACATGAGCAGCTGCTCCCAGCTGTTGGTGTATCTCAGCTCTTAGCTGGTGGTCCCAGCAGGACCAGGATCACACACGTGAACTCCTTAAACATACAGTCTTTTTTTCTTTTGTTTCTCCTGAAGAAGCTTTAATGTTGTTAAAAATCATCATCTTCTTCTTCTTCTTCTCTGTGTGACTGGACTGTGTTGTTTGTACTCTTCATTAAATCTGTCTGGTGTAACAGGAGGATTTGTGGTCTCGCTGACCTCCGTGTTGGATCGGTTGTGCTTTCTGCTTCTCCAGCTTCCTTCTCTGTAGCTGATTTCACACGTTGCACTGTAGCCCTGAATGGTTTTTTTTTTTTCTTGCTTTTTTTTTTTTTTACAGTCGTGGCCAAAGGTTTTGGCAGTGGCACAAATTTTTATTGAGATTATTTTTTTACATGTAATAGCAGGTGGAGAACAGAAGCCACAAACTGAGATCAGCTTGGAGCTCTGATAAGGCAGGAATGGATCTCCATCCATCAGGATTTGGCCCAGAAGCTGTAAATACTGACTTGCATACATTTGATTTATTTGCCAGTAAAAGTCTTTGAAACTTATGAAAGGCTTATGACAGTTCTTCACTATAATCATAGAAACATGTAAAAAAAATAATCTGGATAAAAACAGCAAAGTGTATGAAACACAAAATTTGTGCCACTGCAGACCTTCTGGCTGTAACTGTAGACCCAACAGAGTCACTCCTGAGCATTCATCAGCAGCTCTATCCAGGTAGCTCCCTCGTCTAAACCACATGGAGTATTTCCAGCAGTGTACGAAAGGAAAACTGTAGAAAATATCCTGACATGATTCTCCTGAAACTGCCAGAAGTTCATGTATGAAAACGGCTAAAATGCACCCACAAGTACACGTATACGCTCACTGACAGCACATGTGGGTGAGACGGGGTGACCAGATCCCAGCAGACTAAATGTGGGACACGTTACTAATGCTAAGAGGCGTTTAGCACGTGAAGGGCAAACTTATTTTATCTGAATGCGAGGGTCCCATCTCCCTCGCTAAGTAAATAAAAAGAACTGTCAGCTGTTATTTCAGTTGCTTTTTTGTCTTTTAGTCATTTGGGTTTCAGTGGCGAAGCGGTCATCAGCTCACACGTCTGTTTCTGAGCTGACAAACCTTTCCTTTGTGACGACTTTGTCCACGTTTGGCGTAGCGTAGGCAGCGGCATGTTAACCTGCAGGCGACCCATCCTTTCCATACTGTCACTGAGTATGAGGCAGACTTCAGAAGTGTCCAGTGTTTGGAGCAGCCTGAGCTTTTGTCTCCCGGGGTTACTGTACATACACTGGAACAGGACATATATGACAGGAAATAAGGAAAGAAGAATAGATTGGCTTTAGCATTAACAAGAGAGGAAGGTGTGTGAGAGAAGGTGCAACTTGAGCAGTGTAATTGGAGTGAAATGTAATTACTCTTCCTCCTACACATTCTTTAACAATAATTATATTTCCCCTCCTCTCTTTCCTGATTTCTTTCCATCTTTCTGTGATTGTTAATTCTTTCATATTTCATTTTGCAGTCGTTGCACTGCTATAATTAGCTTACAGAGATGTGCAAAGCATCACCGCATCTTCCCTTTATGAGCTGTTAGCCTCCACAAACACACACACACACTCTCAAAAGCCTCTGAGCTTTGTAAGCGGGCGAGCGAAAGCGCTGATGCTCCAGTGTTGCAAAAACACGACTCTAATCAAAGTGGACGTGTGTTTGGCTGCGTTCGCAAAAGAATTCCCAGGATTCTTCCCGCTGGGTTCATTCTTATTTATTTATTTATTTTTAGCTTCGCCTCGAATTAAATCCTCATTTTGAGGAAGTTAAAGCACAGTGAGTCCTCGGGGCGCGGAGGGACGGAGACGACGTTTGACCCCTCTCGTCGATATGAACAATATTTTCAGACGGCAGGATGTCGGCGTGCTCCTTTCATCTCAATGAAGATCACGCTGAGGTTTAATTTCGTTCCTGATGAAACACAGATCGAGGATGTTTTGAATGCTCTGATGATGGGTAATGGTTCTCCGCGACGGGATTATTTGATGGATCAGGATCTTGTTGTTGGAGATGATAAATGGCGTCCCAGCCTCTGCAGGTCGTCAGTCTGCGTAACTCTAGAATCCAAACCTTCCCTCGGCGTGTTTGTGGAAAGCTGGGAGGTCCGGAAAAGCGGCCCCACCTACAGCTTTCCTGTTGTGTCTTTGTACATGTGGACTCTAAACGATGGCCTTCATAACGTGTTGGCAGCAGTAAATTTTGATGCATGCAGCAGGCTGAGTTTCCACTAAAGCCATGAACGGCACATTAATTTCACGTTACAGGCTCCAGTTTCTTATACATATGCATACACATCTGTGCACACATCTGCACGGCCCACACCGGATGTAACACCCTGATGCACGGCGCTGGTTTCAGGATGGATCATATTTACGTCTGGGTCCCGCCCGCGAGCCGATGTTTGGTGTTTTCTTGTCCTTCTGTCGTTATTTTCCCCGTCCCTCTCCCTCCCAGAACTCTTGTTTTATGAGGCAGGTTCACATCTGCTTCCAACTGTCTGTCACATGCAGATATTTAGCGACTCCTATATCAAAGCCAGCGCGGCCGAGGAGTGGCCGGAAATTTCTGCCAGGAGTTGTTATTCCTGTCGGTTGGATTTGTGGTTGTTGTTCTCATAATTTCTCAGAGTTTGTTGTTCCTTTAAACGGAGCTCTGACTCCCACAGCTCTGCTCTGATCTCCTCTGTGCTCTCTCTGTGTCAGGACACAAAATTGATTTATTTATTGTTGAATTAATAAGTGAAGGAATACATTTAATTCATTCAGAACCCTCAGCGGAGCAGTTCGAGGATCATATATAATCATTTAATGCGTATCTTTTAACCTCTAATATCTGTTTTCTTAAACTCTGCTCACATGCAGCTAATTTGACAGCAGATACATAAAAAATAAAATAATAGAACATTTTAAAGGAAACTAAATTTCAGTTGGAGTAGAGCTGCTGAAATTATTTGATAAACAGCAAGGAGATTCCAACTTTATGAACTGGAATATTTAATGATTTCTTTTTTCAGTCACAGTAAACTGAAGTTTTTGGGGTTATGGAGGTTACGGGCTGCAACTAGCCATAAAATGAATGTAAATTCTCCATGTTATCCACTTGGCCAGAACACAGCACCTTCTTCCTGTATTTACTTTTGTTGCTCCGCCCCAGACAGATCTGACCAATAAGCGGACTGAATGTTCTCACGTGGTTTGTAGTGACGCACCACTACGTTTGTAGTGGCTCACATCACATATGGTGAACTTTTCCTCAGAAAACAGATCAAACATCCAGGGTACCAACGCTGGTTTCTGTTCCTCTACGTCACAGACATTAAACTGCTGCACTTTATTCAAACTGTGATACATCCCATCAGACTGATGCTCACAGCTGGTTAGAGGAAAAATTGTGCTGAATAAAAACCAGATTTACTCTTCAGACTGTGACTCTTGGAGTGGGTGTAAAACACATTTTTAACAGAGCTTAAATGTGTTTTTCTGCTCTGAAAACCTCATGTGGATATCGGTTGTACTTGTGAAATTATTTACTTTGAGGGCCTGTAACTGAAAATATTCATAGAATAAAGGTAAATCATTGCGTGCAATTTTGCAACTAAAGATATTGTATTGAAAAATCAGCCGATTTTGGGGGGATCAGATGATTTTTCATGGAATGACACAATATCTGTGCTGAGGAATGTGACTTTGGATGCAAATCTGTCTCTTGTCTGACAGATCGGTGCTTTGTACACCCGTCATCCACCCCACCCTCCTCCTGATGGAGTTTGTGAACATGAAGCTTTTAATCATCATAAAAATGTTTGTGTTTTGTCAGACTTCAGGTTGGTTTTGTGGGTTTGTTGGGAGAGTTTTCAGGCTGAGCCGGTCAGCACTAGCACGACACACAGACTCGCTCCTCGCCACCTTATGTTCACACATATGGCCCAGCGGCTCGCCTTTAGCAGCAGCTAGCAGCGGAGCAGCCGCAGCCTGGATGGTGGATTTGCATTTTTATTATTCTGTAGCTGGAGCTTCTTCCTCTTGTTCCAATGGCAGCCAAGCTAATTACAAATGTAATTACGAGTGGGAATGTGGATTAATCTGAATGCATTTTAAAGCAGATTTTAGAGGAAGCGCAGATTGTTCTCACCGAGGTCCCCGTTTGGCTCTTGCTGCTTCCGTTTTTGAAATTCATCCATAAGTAGCCAATAATGAGGCCTAAATTATCACAAGCACACATGCTCCCCCTCTGTCTCCCACACATTCTATAACAGAACAATGTGGACTTCTTATATCCTCACACCGGCAGAATAAGCTCCCTCTGTTTACACATTGCAGATCAGGCTGGATGAAGGAGCTGGCTAAATAGCTAAAATGTGCCTAATCTCCGTGCTAAATATCTAAATCTTATTGTAAAGGTAAACCACGCTGTAATCCAGAGTTTCACTCAGTGCAAACACAACCTGTAGTCTCATCCTGAGGGAGATCTACCCACCGCTCTGAATGCCGCTCCTCTTCCAGGAGCGTGATGAGGAATATTTTCAGTTTGGTGTATCTGCTTCAGCGGGATGCACAGTTGCTGAACAGTGGGAATATTTGCGTCCTGCATGGCGTCAGTGTCACCTGTCAGTCTGGGAGCTTCCTCAGGAAGGTGACCGTTTTTAGACACTCTCCCTCTCTCGCTTTCTGTTTATCAGGCCACTCTCGTCCTGTCTGTGCCAATAATAGAGGCATCAGCTGTGACTTTGGGGGATTGAAAGGTGACGGGAGGGAGGGAGGGAGGAGGCAAGCGAAGGTGGAGGGAGAAGGAGAGCAAAGGAGGGATGAGCAGAATTTTAAAGTGCCACTGAAGTGCTAACGTTTCACCGCAGGGAAGACGCCCATCTCTCTTATTAGTTGCCATGGGGGGGATGCCTTTCCTTTAATTGGCCCCTGTGTGGCGTTTCTGTGTGCTCATTGGTTGCTGAGGGGAATTCCAGCGAAGGAATTTCCTCACAGGTTCAGACGGGCGCTGCTACACTTCACTGCTTCATGTTTGGAAACTATTCAAATTACACACCGCCACATGAGGAGTGAAGTTGGTCGTTGCGGTGTTCTATTAATGAGGATAGCATGAAGACAGCAGATCCAGGTTTAGATTATCTTCACACGCAGGATATTAATAAGAGTTAAGATACATTAATGGCTCTGATTTTCCATTTTTCAATTTAGTTTTATTTATATAGAAAACGTTTATAATAACGCTCGTCTCAGTGCCAAGCCCACTGCCCAACCAACAGCAAACGACACCCTGATCAGCTTGGCACTGATGCACGTGAGAAAGCAAACTCAAACACAGTAGATGGTCGAAAACTGTGCAAAACAAAAGCTTCAGGGTTCCAATAAAGAAGACGATCTTTTTAAGAGCTGTTTGTACACCGAATCCTCCGGCGGTTACCATGACCGCGCCAAAGGTGGGCCGTAACACGGAGGCAAAAACAGCCGGGAATATCATCGTACAGTCTACAAACAGTCCTGACCAAGTTTTTTGGATTTATGCTGCACAGTGTGGCTTTAAGTAAATGTACAAGATTTTGAAACTGCACAGGTGCCTTTTTATCACTGTGTGTAGGTGTGGTTACAGGATATATAAAGCACTTTCCAAAATACCCATTAGTGTTTTGCTGGAGCAACGAAATAAAACAAAAGTCACAGAAATTGAAGCTCAGGTAGAATCGGGAAATCTTTCTCATAAAAATTTAGGTTAGTTCAGGTTAAATTTAGAGGTTTCAACCATGACATTTATATATACACTGATAGTGGGCGGAGTTGCAGGATGGCTTCGTCCTCCGTCTGTCCTCGCTCTTCAGGTCTCGCTGTGTATTGTGTTCAGGGTTTAGCAGCTGTCCAGGGTGTTGGGCTGCTTGCTGTTTGCCTTCTGTTGAGTAAGTGCATAATCCTTACAGCATGCTACCATTATTAAGTCAGAATTTGTGTGTGTGTGTGTGTGTGTGTGTGTGTTTGATCCCTCCTTCCTTCATTTATCTCTCTCTCATGGGAAGGACTCAAAGCCTTTCTAGAAATTTTTTTACCCCCCCCCGGTTTTCCAGTTTGCATCAGAGTTGCTCTCAGGTGTCACAAAGCCACCCAGGATGTCTCCTTTATTGCCCATCCACACAGAAGTGAAAGAAAGGAACAGGGAGACCATAAAGTCCATAAAACTCATAACTTCATTACAGTTTAAACGGTTGGTGGTTTGAAAAATACTGGATCCAGCTCTGGTTCTGTAAGCATGTGTGTAACCCCCCAATGAGTCCTAAGTTCCTTAGTGTTGCTAGGTGAAATTGGTCACAAAGATGTGGTGCACCAAAGACCTCCTTGCGATTGCACTGAGAAGAGTGCAACGCAAACTGGAAATGGAGACAAACGGTCATGCGAACTGGTCATGCTCCAGTTTGCACTGCACTTTTTCAAGCTGCACTACCACTCGGCGAGTGTTTGCAGACAAGTCAGTGTCTTCCATGCAGACTATGGGCAACTGCTGCAACATGCTAGCAACCAAAGCAATCGCAAGGAGGCTTTTGGTGCAGCACTTTCTTTGTGACTGATTTCACCCAGCGACAGGCAACAACTTCCAGCAACCACTCACCAGCCGGTGAGAGAATACACTTTTTTCAACACAGGCAGTTGTCAACCGGTCTGTGTGACTGAGACCTTAGCTGTTCACTTGCGATTGTATTCACGCTTGAAAGATCATAAAAGTGGCGTTAATTCATGGAGATGATCTTTTTGACCAGAACGTGCACTTTTATTTTCAAAACTTTCATGTCAGACGTTTTGGGAGCTAGAGCCTATCCCAGCTGTCACAGGGCAGGACATGGGGTACATCATGGACACATTTTTAGTGAGAACAAGGGTTAAAGGGATTTTTATAGCAAATTTCATAGTGCAAAAGAGAATTTATTCATTAAAAGTTTTCTTTAGCTTAAACATATCCCTGCCATGAGAA
>VUQI01033092.1:0-13573 GCA_015106735.1 Paratilapia polleni | reverse complement strand
TTTGAGTTGTATTTAAAGAAAATAAATAATAAACCATCAAAAAATAGATTTATCCAGCTCAGGCATCAAAAGTACACTTATTATGAGATATTTTAGCTTTACCAATATTCTGGAATCTGAAAAAATAGATTTTAAAAATACTGTTTTACAAATCCTTGACCATTAAGTTAAAGATAGTCGCCCTCATACTTCGACTTCAGGTGTGACTTGAGTTACAAGCAACTTTAGAAATCTACCTTACGCAACCTCTCAACAGTCACACATTTTTTTAGTAATTTCAGTATTTATTTTCAAATCCTTGCTCAAATACTTGCTATGCATATCATCATTCAGACTATTAGAAAGGCAATAGTTTAAACCCTTGTGAGCTGAGAAAACCATTCATGATTATTTTATTAAAAAGGATATGGTAACAGGGTTAGAGTAACAGGGTTGAAAATCAGTGCTAACATTAGTACTTTCTCAGAAAAAGATGTTAGCTATGGGATGTAATGGACTGAAAGTCAGTGATAAATGTAATTATAACTAAAGGAAGGAAACTGTGAGATTAGTTTGTCTACTTTTGGCGTTATGGGTAACAGAGCTGCATTGGATAGAGTGACACACTCAATCAAGTCAGAAAAGACTGAAAAAATACAACACCAACCAATTGGTAGTGCATAAGTACTGTTCTTTAAAATATGTTGATGTTAAATAAATTGGGTTAACAAAAATAAAAGAGGCATGTATCAACTAAATCAAAACAGAAAAGTGGATCTATGACTCATTTTGGCTATTTGACATGCAAAAGAAAATGCTATTTTAAGGGGTGTCTGAGCTATTTTATATTTCAATATTTTGGAACCACTTTTTCCCCAATTATACCCCAATTATACCCCAATTTCTTGTCAAAGGGAGCCAAAATGTAGGTGTAGTGACACTGGACCAGTCACCGCAAACTCCAAGAGGTGTTAAATGTAACAGATAATAAATTCTAAGAGACCCCCGATGACACATCTTACTATATCTCAATAGAGAACTTCTCAGTGGTTCCAGGATTGTTCATGCTGCCATTGTCTCATTTCCTTCCATGACACTATACATGCATATTTACCAACGACTGCATGCTGACCTAATGACTTTAACCCAGCAGCTACTGGTCTATGTATTGTGTGAGAATAGTTAATTATTTATTTTCTATGTTATGTAGATAAGCATCAATGGTGGCACAGGAAGGTGCAGATTGGAAGTTATTCATCTTATTCCACCCAGCAGCCCTTAAAACCTGAACACCCTAAGCAGGCACCTGACCAAGGGGGAGGTTCACTAAGAGCGCAAGTCACGATGAGCATTCCATTGTGTCCTCAACCGAGTGCGGGATCATCATCATTGGAACTCAGGTATCCGCTAAAGGAGATGTTGAGATATTTTGGGTAGCCACTTCATTAAAGACTGGCTAGTTTGCAGTCTGGGGGGTTGTAGTGGGGTTTTCCCAAACCTGTTAATGTATGGGTTTTTCACCCCTACTTGCACGGCATCATTTTTAAGAATATACATATTTGACATATGTAACTTTATAACTTTCTTGTTGTTTTGTTTATTTCTTGTGTTTTTGGAAATGGTACCCACAGGTACCAGAGGGGGGGAAATGTTGGGTATTTCACTTTGTGAAACCACTTTGGCCTTTGACCTACAAAACATTGCATACTGTGAGAAGTATAACTACTGTTTATTCAATAATCATTAGTTAATCAGTATGTTTATATGCCTCAGTTATACCAAAGTAAACACTGGAAAGTAATTAACACTGTTATCATAAGTTTATAATAACACTAATAAATACTGGAATATCACAATAGATTCACACTATAGGACACTTTTAGTTCTCATACAATCTCTCACGGATTTAGAAGGAATTTATTCATCTCACAACATACAGGGTGCTCATCGGACGGAGTGCATGGGTACTCCAAAGGGGAATAGAACACATCAAAGGGGAATCTTCTGACAAGGAGTGAGATGATTGAAGTCTTACAGGTCAGAGTGACCCAGCTAAAAGTAGTAAACAGAAAACTGGAAAGTACTGTTTTTTTTTGTTGTTTTTTTTTAAACTGTACGCCTGCCAGAGGCAAAGTTGGGAGTGGAAATTTACTAATGGGTGGGCATAGTAGGCCACCCTCTATAAATTAAGAACCCCGCGACAGTTAAGGGGTTGTCCGTCTTCGATGGTGTCCGATTTTGTTTGTCTACGGCTTAATCCCCAGGGGGCACGCTTGTCTATTTTTGCTTATTTGTGTCTGAGCTTTTCAAGTTTATTGAAATTGCCTTTCAATAAACCATTTTCTGCAATTTGAAGCTTCATCTCCAGTGTTTTTTGTGTATTTTCTGACTACATTAGTAACAATTCGAGAGTTTAGCTTAGAGAGTAAAATTCAGTCTTCACCTTTTACACAAGTATCATTTCAGGAGGATGAGCCATTTTGAATAAAGAATACAGATTTAGTCAGGACAAAATAAGCCACGGATCCAAAACAGATGCGGACAGGATGAGCTGGAAATGTTGGAATCCCAATTGAATCCCAGCCTGATCCAGTCTGAATCCATGATCCTTATCCATTTTGGATCCACCCTGCTGTACAAATGGCCTCCAATGACTGGTTTGCTGATCCATTACGGAGCCAATGATACCTTCGGGCGGACGCACTACAATGGATTTAGGTGAGTTTCAGTGAAAAATATGTGGAGTTTAAGCTCAAACCTTTCAAAACATTTCATTTAATGACTGAATCTCAGTCTGTGAAAAAAATTCAACATGACAGGTAATCAGATTACTGTCTGCAGTTGCTTTTAAAAAGTCACTTTAAAATACATCTAATCCCATATTAGAATCTTAAAGTCATTTCACCCTCATCTTCACTCAAATATTCACATCATCTAACTAGGATTTAAATATTTGTAAAACTGGAAAACTTATGCAGATTAATTCACTCCACTCTGAGCTTTGACAGCAACTTTTTAAATGAGGAAATGAATCAGAGTGTCACTCAACTGGTTCAGGTGGTGTAGGAGGGGAGGAGTCAAAGAGAATCTCAGAGTTTGTCAAAGAAAATCTGCCAGCGAGCCAGTTAGGTTCACAGTCTGTTACCATGGTAACTGACTCCGAGTTTAAATTAACTCTCTTTCTGGAACAGAAACCCCAGAGTTTCCCTCATCTCAGGTTTAACAAACTCAGAGCTGTTAACTAAACCTACCTAAACCTGCTTCCTGGAATAGGACCCTGAGCAGAGTCAGAACATAAACAAGTAAGCCATGACTTGTTGTGACAATAAAACAAGATTATTCTTAAACCGCTTCGTCATATTCTCTTAGTAAGGACTCATAAAGAGCTGAAGTATCTGTCATACTCAGCCGTCTGTTTTGTCTTTGTTTAAGTGCAACATTCTTTCTTCACTCACTGAACCTAATACAAAGTGCAGCTGTCTAATAGAGTCAATTCTATGAAGTCTACAAAGCTAAATCAACTTTAAAATCAGCACCAATCCATTTCATGAATTACACTATTGTCAGCGTACTTGGCAGCTAAGTTATAGTATTAAAATGATTTTTTCCAAAGCACTGTAATCAAGCACAGTTTTAATGATGAACACGTAGTACTAACCATTAGGAATTTTACTGTGGTAAACACATAAGGTTTTTCTTACCATGGTGAGAAGCAGCGGAAGTATAATGGCAGGAATAAGGCCTTCAAACCGGATTCCCATGAGAGCCAGCAAAGATGGGCCAGTCTGACACACACACACACACACACACACACAAAAGCAAATTTATCAGACACCAACTTGACACAACAACATACATACTGCAAAATATTAATACTGAGGTGTTGAAGCAGAATAGGGAGAAGAAGCAGTTAGAGACATCCAAGATCTAAACTCACCCTGACACCTGTGCATTCTCTCCATGCCCACACAAACAGGGGCGACAGGCCTGACACGATCAGGACACTGGTGAAGCGTCTCTTTATCACAGCAGGGTGGTCCCTGAGGACAAAGGACAGGCAACAATACCCAGAGTGTTATCTCTAGCACACAAGTAATACAGACACAACCAGTTGAACATAAGCATTCAGCTGCTGCCATATTGGTTTGGTGGAGCCAGAAGTGACCATGTTTGAATGACATGGTGGAGTGCTAGGTTATCAGCTAAAACTAGCAAGCTGTGGTAACAAGCTGCATCCATTAACTGTATGGCTGCATTGTACAGACACAGATACCTGTTAATTAGTGCTAAGTACTGGCCGATAATAGCTATTTGCTGATGTATTGGTATTCGCATTTATAATAGCCGATATGTGAAAATTTAAAAAGTACAAAAGAAACAGGAGAAACACTCTTCAACCATGTTACTAGTGTTGATGTTGCACAGCTTGTCCACCAGAGACGGGCAGAGTGTAAATGAGCAATCCATGACTTGTTATCGCAAATTTTCTTAAAATATTGTGATATAATTTTGAGGCTATATCACCCACTCCTAGAGGCAACTTTAGCCCTGGGGCCCCATTACAGGTTAATCCAGCCAGGTACAAGGAAACTGTCACTGCTTCATTACTGGCCAATAAGCTTGCAGCCACACACTGCAGTATGAGAACTCACAGTTATCATATAATGTACATTTGCTCATTTTGTGGCGCTAAAAAGAATGCAACGAGATGAAAAATCTAACCTGTGCATGCCTTTTCTTCACTGGCTGCTTTCCAGACTCTTTAACTTGCTACACACACACACACACATTTATTTCTAATTACTTTATTAAATTACTTTATTAAATGTCATACTCTTCCTCCTAATTACTTTTTTTTTAAAATGGCAATGACAGCTTTGTTATTTATTTTCAAAAGACAGACTTTCTTAAAGACATACTTTCATTAAATTGGATTTCATGTTTCAAGTCGAACAGAGCATTTGTTGAATAAATACCCATACGTTTTTTTTTTTTATACCTTTAAGGGTAGATAACAACAACAACAATAATAATAATAAGGTACACAGTGCTATTTTTGAGAGTTCTCGTGCATTTAGAAATCTCTTATCCTACTGGTCACACTGCTTGCTGTTGGAGTACCTGTCAAATACTGCGTAAGTGCACGTGCTCAGAGGACGCTGTGTGGCTTTTATCACTTTTAGAACATATTTAAAATGTTTAGCTCGAAAAGCCCACTGAGTGCGCAGTCAAACTCCTGTGTAGGTAAATAACTTGGGAGTCAAACTGTATCACTGACTCTCCTGTTAAATAAAGCCCACTATGCTTGCACAGTACTATGTGGCTCACCTCGGCAGATCACTCCTCCACACATACAAACTGCCGACATAAGAACAAGCCAGCATCAGACAGGATAGCACTGACACCCAGCACAGCCCGTCCGGAGGCACCAGCTCTCCACTGCTGTGCTTCATCTCTGTCAAAAGGTGGGCTGGTAAATCCTCCTCCTCTGTCATAATGACGGCCAGCCGAAACTAAACCAAACAACTGCTGGACACCGGGGTCGCTGTTGGATCATCTAACAAGACAAAACATTCGCAGACATGAGCCGTGAAGCTGTCGATAATCTCCTTTCAAATTACGGGCTAATGGAGCTAACTGTGGAGTGCTAGCCTCTTCGGCGCCTTCTAACTACGTCATCGTGTCTTCTTCTTCTACTCTTTTTTCCAATATTTTTGCCGCCTCTTCTTCTCCTTTGGGGTTTAATTAACGGCAGTTGGCATCCGTTTATGCTGCATTACCGCCTAGTGTTACCTTAGCCAATCACTGGACGTTTCTCAATACGCCAAGTTCATACTTACTTGGTAAGTTTACTCGGGATTTTATGAATCAGAGGTGGCAGCCACGATTGTATTACTCTTATCTTTAGATCAAATGGACACCTGCCTTTAGTCTTATTCATGACCATTATTGTCTTCTAACATAAAGAAATCTATATGATGTTTCATAGTGTCTAACAAGCCTTGTACAGTTACAGAAGGAATTACAAAATTAAAACTAGATAATATTTTATCTAAAATAACTGAAATTCTACTACAGAAACTTAGATATAACAACTTCAAACACAATAATAAATCAAGTAAATTCCTAGCTCCAATGTAACAAAGAAAAATCACTATAAAAACAATCATATTTGGCTGGGAAATACACACAATCACCACAGGAAATTAATCATACCTTTTATAACACCATCCATCCATTTTCTTCCTCTTATCCTATTCAGGGTCGCGGGTGGGGGCTGGAGCCTATCCCAGCTGCCTTTTATAACTATTACAGTAATTTATATTCTGCTGAAAATACACCCAACTCAGAAGATATTCAATCATTCCTCAATGACTTAAACTTTCCTTATTTATCTAAAGAAGATACAGGCTTCTTAGATTCACCTTTATCTAATAATGAGCAAAACAGTGCCTTAAACCAAATGCCTAATGGCAAGGACCAAGGGTCCTGATGGAATCCCTGCTGAATTTCTTAAACATTTCTGGTCAATGTTAGCACCACTGTTCTTCAGAACAGTGACAGAGATCAAAAACAATTGTCAAGTTCCTTCACATATGAACACAGCAGCAATAAAATTATTACTAAAACCAGATAAAGACCCAACTCTTCCATCTAGCTACCGGCCTCTGTCATTAATCAATACCGACATTAAAGTTATTGCTAAGGCACTTGCATCTAGGTTAGAAACTGTACTCCCCTCAGTAATTCATAATGACCAAATAGGATTTACCAAAGGCTGACATTCTACCAACAATGTTAGAAGGATACTCAACCTCATTAGCCTGTCACAGCATTGTAAAACAAAAGCAATAGTAATGTCACTAGATGCAGAAAAAGCCTTTGCAAAGTTAACTGGTCCTACCTTTTCACGGCTCTTCACAAATTTGGTTTTAGAAAATCATTCACTCACTGGATGACAACTTTATATAACTCACCAAAGGCTACAGTCACTACTAATGGGATCTTATCAGTTTTACCCTTCACAGAGGGACAAGACAAGGATGCCCACTCTCACCCTTATTATTTGCAATCTTCATTGAGCCACTAGCCACAGCAATATGTCCGAATTTTAATATCAAAGGTATTCGCTCCTCTATATCAGAACACAAAATTAATTTATATGCTGACAAAATATTACTGTATCTACAAGAACCCTGCAAACTCAGTACAGAAAGTATTTAATCTCATAACAACTTTCTCACAACTATCAGAATTATTCTATCAACTGGGCAAAATCAACAATACTTCCGATAACGGAGAACTCATGGAATCCTGCAGACCAAGATCCACACTTCTCTTTCCCCACAGGTAATATCAAATGCCTGGGTATAAATGTCTCCCCCAAGTTATCAGAGTTAGTTCACTTAAACTTCACTCCACTTCTGGATAAAAACAATACCAACTTGAAACACTAAAATAATCTTCCTATCTCCTTATTAGGGCGAATAGCCACCATCAAAATGAAAGTTTTACCCCAAATTAGTTATCTTTTCTCAATGATCCCATTCAAACCCACATGTGGCTGCGCACAAAATGAACTGTTCTAAGTGACAAAGAGTGATCCTGATAGTTTTTCAATTTGTGGACACTGAAATTCACTGATGTGCTCTAGAGACGCTGTTTTCAGCAAGAGAAGTGTATTTTGACATATTGTGTGGAATTCCCAAATCCTTGTTCAAACTTTCTTAAAACAACTTTGTTCTTCATGATTCTTCTGTTTCCAAGTGCTCCCAAGCAGAAATCTGTTTTGCAAAAGCTTCCTAAAAGAAAACAAGCTCCAGCTATTCTGATGCACAAAATGAGCTGCTCTAGTGAGAAAGAGCAATCGTGACAGTGGTTGTTATTGCCCTGCGTGGACTGGCCTCTGTGCTGGCTGTACAAGGCTCGGCACTTAGGCGTCGGGCTGGCATTTATGGGGCTGCCTGCCTGGGTTCCCCCGTGTGTCTGGTGTGCTTGGTCCCGCCCCTTCCCTGGCTCCTCCATTGCTCCACTCCATTCTAGTTGCTTGCATCCGCTTTACCCTCTGTGGGTGGACCTGCTGTGTGGATGTGTCGCTGCCCTTCGCATCATGGACGCATGGTGCCCCCTCCCCGTGGTTTCTGTCCCCCTGGGGGTCCCTGAGTGGGTCCCTGAGTGGGTCCTCTGGGCCTTGTTTTTGCTCCTGTTGGGCTGCTGTGGGATGTGGCCTCATCTGGGTGCCAGGCCTGTGGGGTGGGTTTGGTGGAGATTAAAAAAAAAAAGAAAAAATCCAATCAAACACTTAATTAGTTATAATAGTTTACAAATGTTCCCCAATCAGGGGAATTGGAGAACAGGTTTATATAACAAAGCAAATGTCAGGTACTTAAATCATTTTCCAATAGGTTTATAAATTCACCAGACATCAACCCTTTTCTCTTTTTCACTCGTCTCCATAATTTTCCTCGTAACTGCTTTAATCGTTTGCTTATACTGAGGCTGTTGGCTTGTGGCTGGCTCTGAGTTCTGGCTACTTTAGATTTAGGCAGTTTTCCTTTGTTAGCTTCTGTAAAATGTCCATGTTCAGCCAGGTAAGGGCGATTTAAGTGTCTCATTAGGTTTGTTGTTGCGAACGTTTTAGTAGTGGTCCCCCACAGTTTACTTTGGCAAACTTTGTGTCTTCACTCACAGTGAGGAGCTTCCATGCTAACAACATGCTAGTGTGTAGCTGTGAGTGTGTGCGCGGCTGTTTGCCTGTGACACTGTGCCTGTGTTGTGCATGCATGAAACGGACCGGCTAGCAATCAGTTATATGGGAGTCTGAACAGCCAATCAGCGGTCAGGGCCAAGAATGCTGGAAATCGACCAATTCCAGTCCCTGGCCGGTCAATCGGTGCATCTCTATTAACAAATACTTCAGAGTATACCTGATAACCTGAGTGACTTTGGAGAGGATTCCTCTGTCCTAACAAAACTTAGAGTGGATACATATTGTATCAGGCTGTGTGTCTCAATGTGCCAAAAAGTGTGCCCCCTTTCTATAATGCACATTCACAGTCCTACCATAAAGTGTTTTATTTAGCAAATGCCAAATACCTAAAAACTACAGAAGAATATAAGGATCTTTCTCAGTTTCAAATTCTTGCATGTCAGTTTTAGTCAACCAGTAAGTAAGCCTATCCAACTCCAACACTGATACATTTTGCTAACCTCTTAGGTCATGTGGTGTCATTTGTCAATTATTGTTGAAGTAGCTGAGTTTATGTACAAGGTCACAGAGTGGCTCTGTGGTGTAGTGCCTTCTACATTTGTCTAATAAGTAAAAGATCCCCAGTTTAATCCTGGGAGGAGACACAAATCCCGTTGGGGTTGCATCAGGAAGGGCATCTGCTGTTTTGGTTTTTTTTTTTAAAACAAAACATGTGGAGCTGCCCACTGTGGTAACCCCTTGTGAGTAAGGTAGCAGCTGAAAGTAGCTTCTTTGTCTCTAAGCCAACAGGTAGGGATTGAAAGCCTGCAATACCTGAGCATTTCAGGGCTAGCCAGAAGATTGATCTGCTAGTTGCATTCAACTACTGACCAACGCCATACGAAAATTGATCTAGGAGTTTGGTTAGATATAAACTAAAAGTCAAGTATCCAGCACTTTTCACAAAAAAAGACAAATTCCTTCTCAGAAGAAAAGCTGCTCTCTGTGACACTGAATGTATGATGAGCAATGTTATAGCTTTTAGAAATATCATCAGTAAATATATTAATCATACATAATGACAAAATCATAATGTCATAATGTGACAGCTTAAGCTATGTCCACACTGGAAGCAATTTGCTTGTCGCATATCGCTTTGAAGCTGACAGCTGGTCACTTGCAGACATTAAAGGCTCCGGTTGCCTAGTGTGATATAAAGACTACAGGGTACTGTAGTCTGGCAGTATGGCACTATGGCATATACTATGGCACTATTCATGCTATAGTGAGAATAGTGCCATTGTTGTTGTTTTTGTTGTGGCGATGTAAAAAGTGGCAGGCTACATCAGTGTACGTGCTGTTCTGTGCTGTTCATAAAGGATGCAAAACAAGATTCTGTGTCCTGCCTTCATCTATAATCACCATCTTGGGATCATAAATAAGGTGCAACATGATATGGTGTAAGAAGCTTGGAGTTCTGCTTAAGTTCTGAAGTGGACTTTAAGGACCCCACTAGTGAGTGAGTGATATGTCGGAGACTTTGTAATTGTTCTGGATCATGTTTGGGATTTGCATTAACAATGGAGTCATTCGCACTGCCCCCACCATTGTCTTTGAGTGGGAATCTGGCTGAGAATTGGCACAAATGGGAACAAAGACTAAATCTATATTTAGTAGCCAGTGAGCTAAGTGATAAGTCTGAGTCTCAGAAAATAGCTGTCCTTCTCCATTGTATCGGCGAGGAGGTGCTGGAAATTTACGCTCACTGATTATGCATGAGGATCCAGAGGACAAGAAGTTGTCTGAAGTGTTGAGAGCTTTTGAAGCCTACTGTGCTCCAAGGAGGAACACTGTATTTGAAAGACATCAATTCTGTTCTCATCACATTGAGGAAGGGGCAGGTATAGACAAATTTGTGACAGAACTGCAACAGAGGGCATGAAACTGTGGGTTTAAAGAAACCGAAAAAGGGACAAAGTTGTGTTCATGTGACAGGCAGCAGACTACGTGAAAAGCTACTGGCCACCATAGATCTGGACCTGACAAAGGCAATCAACATCTGTTGTGTGAAGGAAGTTACGGCAGCACAAGCAAAAGTCATGTCAGGTGGCTCAAGTGCATGCCATGGAGAAAAGTGCCTACAAAGCAAAGCCATCCCAGCCAGTAAAAGCACAGCCAAGCAGAACACAGCCCAAGCACCCCTTGCCCTTAAGTAATGAACATGTAAAAAACTGTAACAAATGTGGCAAAGCACACAGACCTAAAAACGGTTCTGCTTTTGGTGCAGAATCTAGAAAGTGTGACAAGTGAAATAATTTCGCTGCTGTGTGTAGGGCAGGGAAGAGTGTTGCACACAGAGAGTCCATAGCCAAGGGTGTAGACTCGTTTATAGGAACAATACATCACACAGACACACAGGTTGGTGCACAAATCTGTGCATAAGAGAGCAGACTGTCAGCTTTAAGATGGAAACTGGTGCTGACGCTAATGTGCTACCACAGACAATTGCAGGTAGACTGCCAGTGCACTATGGACTGGAAAAGACTGACACAGTGCTTATAGCCTATGAAGGGACACGCATCAGACCTAAAGGTGTTGTATCAATCCCAGTTAGCACCCGGCACAAACAAGCACAGCTAAAGTTTTTGGTTACGGAGGCATCAACTATACCGCTACTAGGTGTGAATGCATGTATGGGACTGGGTCTCATCAAAAGTGTTGACGCCATGGCACACCAGAGGCCACCACGCTCAAAAAATGAGCTAATGGAATACTATCCAGCTATGTTCAAGGGCTTTGGTGAGTTTCCCGGTGTGCATCACATCTACACAAACAAAACTATTCCCCCAGTAGTGCATGGCTGCAATACCATTTTCAGTGATGGATAGGTTGAAAGAGGCACTCGACAACAAAGAAGAGAGGGGTGTGATCTTCAAGGTCACAAAGCCCACACAACGGGTTAGCAGCCTAGTAGTGAAAGAAAAAAAACCCGCTATGGGTGTGCTTGGACCCAAAAGACCTGAACAAAGCCATACAGCACCAGCACTTTTCCATACCTACTCCCAAGGATGTGCAATGCAAGCTAGCTGGCAAAAAGATGTTCACAATCCTTGATGAGAAAGATGGATACTGGCAAGTAAAGCTAGATGATGTCCCTGTCCATTCAACACTCCTTGGGGAAGGTACCAGTTCACTCGACTACCCTTTGGAATAAAAAGTGCAAGTGAGGTGTTCCACTTGTAAACTCGGAGAGTTTTAGGGACATCAGTGGTATCCACATAATACCAGACAACATGATAATCGCAGCAGAAACCAAAGGAAGAACATGATGCTATCCAGCAACACGTGATGGAGAGGGCCATAAAGCTGAATGTGAAATTAGATCCTGACAAAATTACATACATGATCAGTGAAGTGAAATACATGGGGCATATTATCAGCGCTGATGGAGTGAGAACTGACAACTCCAAGGTGGCTGCGATAACACAGATGCCACCACCTGAGGACAAGAAGGGCCTACAAAGACCGCTGGGCATGACAAACTTTCTGGCTCAGTACATCCCAGATGAGGCCACACTCACAACACTGCTGAGAAAAGATATGGAGTGGCAATGGCACCCAGAGCACCAGGTGGCGCTAGACAAGTTGAAGGCTACCATAGCAAATGCACCACAGCTCAGGTTCTTTTACCCAAAAGTCGAAGCAGAAATACAGGCTGACATATCCAAAGGTGGACTTGGCGCTGTGCTCATGCAAGGCAAACGCCCAACAGCGTTTGCATCACGTGCCCTGTCTGGAGCAGAGCAAAACTATGACCAGATAGAAAAAGAACTATTGGCAAAAGTATTTGCACTCAAAAAGTTTTATCAGTATGTGTACGGAGTCGCAAAGTACAGTCTGATCACAAGCCACTGGAGCCCATACTAACCAAGTCGATTGGAAAAGCACCTGCCAGGTTACAGCAAATGCTGCTACAGACACAGAAGTATGACACAGAAACTGAACATTTAACTATATTCCCTGAAAACCCTCTTTTATCTGATCATTTCTTAGTAATGAATTTACAATAACGGATTACACAGCAGTGGGGAAAAATTTTTATTGCAGTAGATGTCTTTCTGAAAGTGCTGTAACTAAGTTTAAGGATGTAATTCCTCCAATTTTATCGTCTTCAATGCCATGTGCCTGTCATGGTCCCTGGGTCTTGGACCCAGGGTTTTGAGTTTTGTGTATTTAATATTCTTTTTGGTTTTGAGAATTGGTTATATTTGAGTTTTGTTTCTTGTTTCTTTTGCTTATATATTATTATGGTTTACATTCTTCACCTCCCCAGGGTCCCTTGTATATTGTTAGTTTCTTGTATCGTAGCATTTAGAAACCTTATTATTTTTTGATGGGTTATTCTTTGGTCTGTCCTGTTAGTTAAGTCTTCTGTCAGTTTTATGTTGCCTTGAGTTTGCTTTCATATATTATTCAATTCAATTCAATTTTATTTGTACAGCGCCAAATCACAACAACAGTCGCCTCAAGGCGCTTTATATTTTAGGGTAAAGACCCTACAAATTAGACAGAAAAGACAGAAAACCCCAACAATCAGACGACCCCCTATGAGCAAGCACTTGGCAACAGTGGGAAGGAAAAACTCCCTTTTAACAGGAAGAAACCTCCGGCAGAACCAGGCTCAGGGAGGGGCAGCCATCTGCCGCGACCGGTTGGGGATGAGGGGAAACAGAAGAGAGCAGAGCAAGACAGGACAAAAAGGCACACCTATAGGAGAGAGACAGAGTTAATAATATTATTATTAAATGCAAATGGTGTATAAACACATGGAGAGTGAAAGGAAGTGAGGAAGAGGAAGTGCTCAGTGCATCATGGGAAGCCCCCAGCAGCCTAGGCCTATTGCAG
>VUQI01033091.1:27848-40960 GCA_015106735.1 Paratilapia polleni | reverse complement strand
GACCCAATGTGCTCATCCTCTGGTTTTTCTTTATTGCTTCCCCTTCTCTTTTCTTCTCTCCACCTGTCAGTTCTGGCATCATTATATAATTTGTACAATAAACAAGAAAACAAAAAGAAATGGACCAAGAGGAACCTATAGAGAGTTTATAGAGTCCTCTTGGCAAAGTAAATGTGTTTGGCACAACAAGGCATTCAGTTCATCAGTCTGCTTGCCAAAGCTGCCAGACAGGACAGGTTAAAAAAAAAAACAAAAAAACAAAAAACAAAAACAAAAAAAAAACAGAATTGCTATTGTGTCATGCACTCTAGTACATTTTTTTTTCTCTGTTTCTTTTTATACTTGACCTTCATGTGCAAACAAAGATAAATTTGTGTTTCCGTTGTGGTTGAGATTACAAAAAGTATGTTATGGATAAATGAAATGCCTCTATCAACAATGCTATTTTTACATGGGTGGTCGTTTCGATTAAAATGTCATTGCCTCTGTTCATTTTCTCTGATGTTTCTGTTGAACTTTGCACACTTGACTTGGTCTGTCCATGAAATATGAATTATCCTCACTGGCTTCACAAGACCTCGTGTATCTACATGCACATGTGACTGCTCACACAAAAATATACTTGGCAGAACACCAGAAATGGCTTTTTTTCTTCCTATGAGAAATGTGTGCCTTAATCATTTGAAAACAACTATACTTTCTGAGCTTATCAAGCACAATTTTTTTTACAATTCTCCAGCTCCAAATGATTACTTGCAATTGCTGCTCTTTGTTGAACACAATGCACAAAGTCTGTTATTTAAACCCGGCATATAACTGTAAAAAATTGAAATTAAAAGTAGGGCTGCATCTATTGATGGAATAAATGGAAAGTCACTTAGAAGAAGAAGATGAGAATGCTGGTGTATCCCCTGAGAAGTTGGCTGGAACAAATGGCTATGGCAGATATGGGCTAAGAAGTCTTCTTGAGATTGACACAGGTAAGTGGTAATGCGCAAGCAGGGGTGCCGTGTCAATTAAGGTGCATTGAGGACTGCTGTCTGTCTGTGAGAAGCTCATTAACACCAAGGTCAGTTTCATCAGGTCCCCAAGCTGTCATTATTCTCATATTACCAGCAAGGTGGGAAATAAAAAGGTGTATCGGGCATGTATTTGCAAACCTAAGAATTGCATGCAGATTCATTGTTATTGATGCAAATGCATACAGTGCATATAAAGATACAAAAAACATTACCATTCAAACCATTGTTACCCTTTCTTCCACATGTCTAGACACACATGAATTCATAGGCACGTACCAAATATGTACACTGTTTATAGCTGTATAGAGGGTTTTTAGAAATTAAGAGCAGGCAGCAGGTGCTTATTAAAATGAATACTGAACTAATATTTATGCAAAACTATTTTGTCCATGACTACACATGATTCCATGAGGCTTAAGTGGCAGAATAACAATCTGTAGCTCTGCAGAACATTTACTCATATAAATCTACATAATATAACTTGCCAGCTTCTTGCAAGACTATTTTTTTCCCCTCATGATTATCTGCAAGTAATTTCATGTCTCTCACCACAGTTTTCTGTATTGTGGACCCTTAAAGAAGCTCCATAACCTGTGAATACATTAATAGCAATAATACATCACGCAGTACATTGATATTCATAATGTAGAAATGCAAAACTGGGAACTTAAATCTAAGAGACATAAACAGGGGTGTCAAGCACAGTCTCAACTGTTGTTTAACTGCCTGCCTTTAGCCTCCACATCAAGCAGGTGGAGTTAAGCTGTTAATTGCCCGAGTGAACCTGAATGGTTGGTGCACAAGCAGAGCACCTTTATCACTGACTGTTAGTTGTTTCAGCAGCCAGTGTTTCTCTATATCTTGTGACACTGGACTCTTTCTTGTCTTTCCCATGTTACTGGAAAGCACTGATGGGAAACATATAACCAACCAGACAAGGTAATTGCCACCTCTGTGCCCTAAGCCTAGCTCTCAACTCAGCTGTCAAGATCTAAAAGACAAAAAGCCTCTTGTTACTGTGCCTAGGTACATGGCAATATGTTTGCAGAAGACAGACTTTCAAGGACCGAGAGTCACCTGCCTGCATCCTTTGGTCTTCGTGCTCTTTCTCAGGATTGTCACTCAGCCTCTTTCTCTCCTCTCCTGTTAGCATTGCCTGTGTTATTCTATGGATATTCCTGAGTAGTTTGTGCCTACAGGCAGCCGTTCCACTTGTTTATCCCTTTCTCTTTCAATAAGAGACTGTGGAAGAAAAATTCAAACTCTAGGTGACAATACAGCCAAATCCACTCCATTCTCCATTCAGCTTTGTGCTACTCTCTCTGTTTTTTAACCAAAAGGATACAGACTTTGAACAGCAAGGTTAACACACAGTGATTTTCACCACTAACACAAACACCTGTGCAATTTATCTCCATAAAGCAGCAATGTAAATGTTATTCTTGGTGCAATACATGGCCATCACTTCTGTGTATGTTATGATGACACTGAAAACACAAAACTGTCAAGATACAACCAATCATGAGTTTTAAATGGAAGAAAATTACCAGAATTAATGCCATATGGAAAAAGATGAGGGATTAAAGCAAGCACTATTTAAAAATGCACTACTAAACACTTTTAGCATTTAATTAAAGGTAATACTTATAGAAGATCTTTGGAAGATGGAATTTTGTATGGTCAGAACAACCAGGGTCGGCACCAGAGCATATGGACTGGACAGAGGGGCATTTGGCTCAGCTCACTTTGCTATTTCATTAAAAAAAAAAAAATTAGGACAGAGTTCATTCATATTGTCACTACAGCCACACATGCTATTTTCACAAATGGGGGTTATAAACTAAGATGCATGGTTAAAACAAACAAACAAACAAACAAAAAAAAAAACAAAACAAAACAAAAAAGAAACAAAACAAAAAACCAAACAAACAAGCAAAAAAGTCCTGTATAATTATTACCTCTACACTAGGCCACCTTTAAAAGTGCAAAAATATCTGTCTTAGTGCACAGTATACAAACAGGAGAAATTTTCTCAAGTTGCAGATGTGGATTAATGAACTCACCACACACTAGGAGAGCTGGGGTCACTGACTGTGAGCAGTTTGACTCGCACAGGCCCATGCGCTACAAAGTCAGTGTCCTCAGTTACGCCACTACGATTGCTGCAGATGCACTAAGCTACTATTAACCAAACGATTAACATGAGCGCAGTTGCTGCTTAACTTTTTCATAATTAAATTGTATGACTTCATTTCGGTTATAGTTGAAAAGTATGTCAGTAGCTGAGGTGGCGCAGTGACCTTTTTGGATGGGCCTGGACCCCAGGGGCCTGTCATACAGAGAGTGAATGCCCTGCTCATATTACAAGCACCCATTCATCCACCCATTTTCCTGTATTTTTGGAATGCATCTCTTATCTCTTTTGGATAATAATCTGCAGACAATGTGAGCAATTTACTTTGAAACTTTTGCTTACCAGAGAAATAGTCAAAATTAAATTTATATTTCAGCTTTTAATTTATACATTTCCTTTTTTTCTGCTTTGGGCAACACAAATGAAAGTCCATTAACCTTAACCATATTGGGGTTGCAGCATAATTCTAACACACCGCCTAGTGTGCAAAGAAGTAAATGAGGAAATAGAGATGAGCTACATTTTAAAATAATGAACTGAATGTTCTTCATACATTAATTGCCATTTAAAGATATAATTTAAAAAAAAAAAGCTTTCTTCAGTCATACAATAATATTGCACAACCTAATATGCAACATTAAAATAATCTGCACAAATTCAATAAGACCAAAAAAAAATTTTTTTAAAGCTTTATAACTAAAGTTACACTGGCACTCAGCATTGAAAAATATCTGAACAGTGGCCTAGCACAACAATTGGATCCCCATATATATGCAGTCATTGTAATCATAGTAGTAAAAAAAACAGGAACTTATTTAAAACAACTAAAAAGGTTCCATCAGGTTGCATTTCCACTGCAGCAAAAACCCATTAAAATTAGGCTGCTACCCATGTTGTGCCTGGTGCACAGAAAGTAAGCAGGATTTTGGAGTGGTGTCTGAGCAGAAGGAAATACAATCAACTGTAAATATTAAGGGTGTCTCTGCCTCTGTAATCTGCACCATCCATGTGCTTTCACTTATCCACTTAACACTGTCCTTATATCCACTGCAGCACCTACAGTTGTGGTCAGAAGTTTACATACGCTCATCATGGGCATGAAAGCTTCTGGAATGGCCTTCCCAAAACCCCGACCTCAACCCTATTGAAAATTTGAGGACTATGATTACAAGCCAGGTCCATGCCAGGAAACCAACCAATTTAAATGAACTCTACCAATTCTGCCAAGAAGAGTGGCCAAATATCCAGCTAGAATTATGCCAGAAGCTTGTTGATATCCACCAAAAGCATCTGGTAGAGTTGCAACTTGCTAAGGGACATTTAACCAAATATTAGTGGGGGTGTATGTACACTTTTGACCCTGTGTGGATGAGAGAAAATCTAAAATAAATTCAAACTTGTGCACCCAATTCTTGTTTTTAAAGTAATTAAAGATATATGCTGTACAATCATTCCACCCTGGAAAAAGAACAGTTCAAAGAAATTATTAAAAGCCCAAAATTACCATGACATTCATGCCCATGATGAGTGTATGTAAACTTTTGACCACAACTGTATATGTCTATTCTTACAAGTCAGATTTGTAATAATAGTTCAAGTTTGAAATATATTTTTAGAGACTGGATTTATGACTGCAAAATTTATGCCAGCAAAAATAAATAAATAAATAAATAATGTGTGCAAAACTTTGTTAGATTGCATGACTTATTCTAACTTATAACTTACTGTTTCTTTAATAACTTAAAGAACTATTTAAACTGATGTAGTCACATTTATTTGGAAGTCTGGATCACTAGATTGTAGATATTGTATTGGGGGTGGAAGGTTCTGTGCTCCTGTGAACACTGGGGCTGGGGATTTTTCTTGACTATGTAAGGACATTGATGAGAGATGCCTTTGGAAAGATCATGTCTGCATATAAGTGGACATTGAACTGCTGAGAGCTGGATGAGAGAGACCAAACTGCTTTTGTTTGGGACCATGGCAAAAAGGGGGACTTTTAGTGTTGCTGAGAGGCAACTAAGCAGGGGAGCTGTTCCTGTGTCAGGAGGGCAGTTTAGATGCCTCTTGTAAGTTGGTGGAAACAAGGGAGTAGAAAGTGCCCTGTGCCTGTGTATATGAGGCTGTTGTCACTGTGTGTCTGCCTACTGCTTTACTGTATCAAGGCAAATGCTGCCACAAGCAGGTTGCCTGACATCACTGTTTACTGTTTGTGTATCACCCAGCTCTGAGTGGACGTTTTCAAGTACAACAAGATATGTTAAAGTTGTTAATATTGTTAAAGTTATTCCATGCTTAGACCCCAAGGTCGACCTTTAGTTAACGAGGATAAGAGTTATGTTATTCTGGTTAAATTCCAGACTAGCCAAGACTCTCTCTCTTACTCTTTACATATGTATATATCAAAACGTACAGTACAGTATATGCACACTTTTATATATCAGGGTAGGGGTCTTTAGCCGATTCATTGATCTCCAGTCCTTTGCATCAAGGAAAACACACAAGACCCAGAACTTTAAGATACATGAGTGGATTTATTTACAATGGTCTGTATACAGAAGAAACAAGAATACATTAAATGACGCTGTTACAAATGTTATCAAGGTCAGAACTGATAAACAAATGAATGCTTGAGCTTAGTAAGCACATTTAGGTAATGACAGAGGGAAGGTTATTGAATGAATAAAAAGTAAAGTTAATCAAAGTTCTAAAAGATTAAATTAATGTCAATAAAATTCAGATAATCTTCATAGTACCAACAACATCGACTGATCATAAGGCAGCTGAGGAGAAGTTAATTTGCCTAAGTTTGAAGTCAAAGGCTGACTTGGGTCAGAACCACCTCTCTGCGGGCTGAAGATTAGCAGCAATAGTGAAGATTTCTTCTCAGGATGCAGAAGCAGGTCTGCAGGTCTTGTATAGCCTTTCAGATTTGCTGGCATTCTTGCCAGAGAGGATGAAGCAGATTCAGGCACGACACAGCTATGTGATGTCCGGTGAGAGAACAGCTTTTGGCCCTTGACCTGTTGATGTTGATTTAGACTCTGAATTGTTATTTTCTTTAACCACACTGGACTTTAGAATCCGTCATGTAACTATTTGAAAAATAAAGACAAACTTTATCCCCACATTGCACCAAATTAAACCCTAAATGCTTTGTTTTAAAAATGAACTCTATTTTCTATGGTTGGTTTAATTCTTTTAAGACTTTAACACAATCTTCCTTTCTTCATGACCAAAGACATAGAAACATAAATAGAGAAAAACATGATATCAAGTACATATATTGGTGTATCCGTCTAGATACAAGGGGGAGGTTGATTGGTGCAATGTTGGCAGTAATACAGACACTGTACCAATCTGTTGTGGTGAAGAGAGAGCAGAGTGTGAAAATGAAGCTGTAGATTTACCGGTCAATCTACATGCCAACCCTCATTTGTGGCCACGAGCTCTGTGTAGTGACCGAAAGAATGAGATCACAGATGTGAGCGGTGGAAATGAGCTTTTGGTGAAGGGTGGCTGGGCTCTCCATTAGAGATAGGGTGAGGAACTCAATCATTTGGGAGGGGTTCAGACTAAAGCTTCAACTCCTTCAAATAAAAAGGAGCCAGTTGAGGTGGTTTCCAGCATCTGACCAGGATGCCTCCTGGGTGAGGTGTTTCGGGCATGTTTGGACAGACCCAGGTCATGCTGGAGCAATTACATCTCCTGGCTGGCTTGGGAATCCCTCAGTGTCTCCCTGGAAGGGCTGGAGGAGCTGGCTAAGGCGAGAGGAGACTGCACATCTCTGCTTAGACTTCTGCCCCTGTGATCTGGACCAGAATAAGATGGATGGATGGATGGATTCTGGTGTATAAAACAAGAAATGTTCAAGCATAATTCATTTCAAATGTTCAATATTTCACTCAATATATGTTTGATTAACCATCATAATATAACATTAAGGTTATAAACAGATGCAATACGGATTTAATTATTTACTCATATTAATATTCTTAAAGTAGTTTTCATCTATCTTATTAAGAATCACTGCGCTGTAATAATTTAACTCAATAAACCTTTGTAGATTATGGTGTATTAAACTAAAGTCATTTTGGCATAGAGCAAATTATATGAAGACTTTTGAGAACTTGCAAGGTTACAGTTATCACATTAACCACGTTATAGAACTATTTTAACATTTTCTTCAGCAAAGTAAATGCTACAAATATGAGGCTACGTCCACACATGCACGTGTATTTTTTAAAACGGGAATTTTTCCAGAGTTGGATTTGAAAAATATCTCCGTCCACATGAAAACGCAAAAAACGATCTCAAGCACTATCAAGAGCATGCCAAAGCAACAGGTGGCAATATAACCCTAACCATGAAGAAATGTCAGCCAATCAAAAGGCCACAAATAATAACATGGCGCAGTCTGACGTCAAAAAAAGCAGATAAAGGCGCACACCTTTGACGTTGTGAGACAAAATCTCAGTTTTCCTTGTGCACATGTAAATGCAGAAATAGAGTTTTGAAAATCTTCACCCTGGCAGGAGTCTTTCAAAAGCTTCGTTTTCAGTGATCCAAAACGCTGTTTACATGTGGATAAAAGGCCAAAATGCATAGAAAAAGCTACATTTACCAAAACAGCCATGTATGTGTGGATGTAGGCTCAGTGTGTGTCATGGCCTGTGTGGTCTTCAGTGTCACTCACTCCTCCTTTCTCTCCTTCTCTCTGTTTCTTTTATTCTTGTACTCTCTTGCTTTCTCACGTCCTCTTCGTAGTGTGTGTGTGTTTGTGTGTGAGAGAGAGAGAGAGAGAGAGAAAGCTTCACATCTTCCTACTCCTGTGAGGTCCACTGGGGGCATGGCCATTAATCTGCTGCTTCCGGGATTTTGGCCAACAGCCCTCATCTTCTTGGTTCTTCCTTCCACTTTTCACCAGATCATACAACTTCAGTAGCAGTAAAGTCGGGCTCTTGTTTATGACTACTTTGTGTATTTACCTTGGTGTCTTACTTCCTCTCCTAGTTCTCCAGTGTGCTGGCCTGATCCCCTCAGCTCAAATGGACATTCTATGTATCTGGATTCTATCTCAGCCTGTGGAAGGAAAAAGCCTTTATCTCATAATACTCACCTGCCTGCCCACTCTCCTTGGCTCACGGCTCCCGACACTCCCAGCCTGGAAGATTCCCCCTTTGCTTACCTTGTTAAATCTTATTGTCTCTGTAATAAAAATCCTAAACTTGTGCCAGTCTCCAAGTTTGCATTTGGGTCCACTTGTTCTGGTTAAATACGACAGTATACATAGGAGGACAGTATACAAATACAGATATGTCATAGAGATATCTGATAGACAATATTAGGGACAGTAATGCTAGTAACCTCTACTCCATATATTATTATAAATGGTTCAGATCTTCTTACAGTTCAGAGAGGTCCTCAGTGGCACTTCACAGTGCAAACACCTACACTCAAAAACTGCCTCATAAACTAGCCTACACTTGAGTTCAATTTTTGTTCTTAAGTGATTTTAGCTGAACTACAGTCATCCTCACTTAGAAATATTTACATAATCTTCCGTATTACATGTCAGCTACAGTTTTCCATCAGCATGACCAGTTAAAACATGACAAATGACTTTTTGTTGGTCAGTGTCTTATGTGTCTAAAGCTTCATACAGATTTGTTTTATTTGAACAGTGTTTCATTGCAGGGTACTGGTTGAAAACCTGCAATTCCTAAAGGTCCACCATGTCCCGGTGACAATGCAGACATTTTATTCAGAGCTGAGGACGAATCCACAATGTCCAAAAATTGATGTCACTGTCCTCGCACTGAGGATAGTTTAATCATAAAGCCATGTTAAATGTAGTCCTTACATAACAAACATATATTGATATATATCCAAATGAATGTATTTGGATGTGTGGACTGATACCATCAGTTTGAATGAGGAAATAAAATGATGTGTCAGACAACTTCAGGCTCAGCTGGAAGGGGGGAGTGAAAGAGAAACTCAGGGTTTTAAAAAAAAAAAACTTATAATGAGAATTTCCAGTTAACAGTGACAGTGACAACAGATTTACAGATTTTAAATAAGCTCTCTTTCTATAATATAAAACCTAGAATTTCCTTCATATTAGGGTAAATGAACTCTTTTTTCCTCTCTCTTTTTTTTAATAAACCCACTTTCTGAAACTGACTCCTGAGCAGGTTTAAGCACTGCTATAATTTTGTGGAAAAAAAGAGCACAGATATTGCTCTGATGAACTCTGCGTTGCTCATCAGCATAAAAATCTCAGCTGAGCTCAGTGCAAACATTTTTGGTACAAATACATTATCATACAGGCGCAGTTGCAAAAATAGACTTTTGCCTGAGGAAGGTACATAAAAAACAGACTTCACCCTATGGGAAACAGAACCACTGAACTGATAGTCCAAATGTTACCTACTTAACAGTGATGGAATAATATTACAAGCTACATAATGAATAAACCAAGACAACTGGATTTCCTTAAGGTAATTTTGTCTTTTTGCTTGTCTCTTTTCGAAAATCGGAACTATAATATTTATAGTATGTACACAATGAGCAAGGGGACACACACATGGAGGAATCTAGTAAAATCCATTTTTTTGTTGTTGTTTCTTTCAAACTAAATGAAAAAAGTGGGTCACAGCCAAAGTACTGAAATAGCATCTTGTTACAGGCAAAACACAAAGTACCATAACTGCTTACCATGATTATGATCATTAGAAATCTTTCAAAAGAAAAACAAAGTGCCTCCCTATAGAAACATGTTATGAAGCATTTCTCCATTTTCCATTGTACAGTTAAATGACCCCTTTAATTTTTATTGTACATAATCTAGAGATTCGAAACTGGTCAAGTGTTTGAGGCATCATTCATTCTCACTTAAATTTATTTCTAATGATTTCATTATTCTTTTGTTGCCCCTTCAACCCCCCCTCTCCCGATCCCTCCTTCTCAAATCTTACCCTAGAGGCTCAGAACTGAACACCATTTTGCCTTTAAATGGAACACTGATTGTTTTTCATGTTTATTCACAACCCATGGGTCAGCAGCCTCCTATAATCTCCTGTTTCTTCCAAGGACAATTTGGGGAATATCATGAATAAAAATGATCTTAATAATAATGCAGTGAAAGGACCCATGGCAACTATGAATACCATTAGAGTCTGATCAGAGGCCGTTAGTGTCACATTTATATGGCTTGAGCGAGTATAGGGCCTGCATGAGTGACTCCAGAGGCTGGCTGTTTACACTCTTTTTTCATTGGTTCTCTCATATAGTTTGTCATCCTAACAGTACTGTATATCAAGGCGGGGTTTCTATGGCACAATAGAGGTTTGATCACTAGAGGCATTGTTATGTGTATTTGTTATGAAGTTTATCTCAGATTGATAATATTGAAACAGAAATATAAGAGAAAGTCATTGTGTCTTTGAAAAAGTATCTTTACTGTGAAGCAAGCTGCATGGAGCAGTCAGAGCAATTTGCCTCCCTCCAATACCCTTGACCTAGATGGTAAAACTTCCAGGGGAGTAGAGAATTAAAAGTGAGAGAAAAATACAATTATGTGCAGGAAAAAAAACATGTTAGGTGATCAAATATAGTATTTTCCTTGAACCGTAGGGTAAGGGGATGACTGTTCCCACAATATTAACATAAAGAACAGTAAGGACTATATAACAAGGGGTACGTTCTACCTGCAGAATCTCATAGGAAAGAAGCGGTTACCACAAAGGTTGTTAGGACCTTACCAATTACACATACTGTGTCATAATGTCTTGATTCTGACACTCTGGCTGGGTGGAGTTATGCTGGGAGCTATTAATAGGCATGGATTAGAGTTTTAATAGTGATCATGGTTGGTTTCTGTTGGTTTAATAAAAAATTAATCCTGAGGTCAAGGCCAACCTGTCCCAACATCCTTGTCATATTCAGTTTTTTTTTTTTTTATTTTGTTTTGTGTATAACTGTTTGTATTCTTCCAAGTTTTATATATTTATTCTCTTCTCTTGACTTTGAGGTCTCTGCTTTAATAAATCAAGGTGCAATGTGCAAGCCGCAGCCAACTGTGCTATGGCAATGGGGTGGGATGAGAAGGAATTCATTATCATACATTACGTGTCATACATTATGGGTGTGTTAGGGGTTTTAACAATCATGGCCAATCTCAGTTGTTTCTTTGATCCCTTTAGAAGCAGCGGCAACCCACCATAATGTATTAACAGCATAGATAATAGTGTAGAGAGTCCTGGAAGTTTTCCTTAGAAAAAAAATATATTTTTCTTTTTATTATGAAGCAGATTCACAATTTGAATTTCATATATGGGCCAGAAAAGATAACAAAGCACAAGAAAGACATTTTTCTAGCTCAGCCCAGGTCCAGTCCTGATCTTTACACTCTAGTTCTGCTAGCTGATGTTACAACAGATGGATTCTTCTTTGATCTTCTGAAGTTCACAAGAATCCCACAAAGAGACAGTTGTTGTGTTTTTGCAAAGAATCCTTTAAAATGTTGTTTTTGGCATATTGTTGGGGTGAGACATTACACCCTGGCGACCAAGCAAATTGGAAAATGAAGCTTTGAAACATGTGGTTAACCCAACCCGTGATTTTAACCCAACCTTCCCTAGTAGATTTGGTGCTTTTATTTAACCAAAACAATCAACATGTATGAGTGTGGGCAGGACTTACCAGTTTTGTGAGGTCCTTCCTAGAGACTAGTCCTCTAACCAGCCCCTGCTGGGTTTCTGGATGACACACCTGCATCTCATAAGCTCATCACCCACCTGTGTATTTAAGGACGAGTTCAGTCATCCAATCCTCACCAGGTCACTACTGAAGCGGTAACATGATCAAGCTGCGGTGTGCTTCTTTGTTGTTTAAACTTTGTTACTTACCTACACCTCTTGTCTCCCTGCTTCAGATCCTCTTGGATGTGTCAGCCAGTGTTCCAGTTGGTGTCTCTGAGTTCTCTGGAAAGATTCCTCTGGATTCAGTAAACACCTCCTGGAAAGGACTCAACCTGCCTGCCCGCTCCACCTGGAATGAAATCCCCAGCCAGCCCATAACCCTGTACCACTCACTTCAGTAACTCACCTTTGCTCCCCTCATTGTCAGCACTGTAGAGTCAAACTCTCTACAGTACATTAGAGAATTTGTTAATAAATCAGTTAAACTTGCCACTTTGTCTGCATTTGAGTCCACAAGTTCTGGAAGATTATGATAATAATCTTCCTTCTTCACTACAATAAAAGTAAAATATTTTTTTCTTTTCACAATTTTATGTAACTTTAATAGTGAAGGGCCCCAAATGGTAAACAGGAGTAAATCATGCCAACAAAATGCAATGTAAGCAGCCTTAAAAAGTCTTAAAAGTCTTTAAAAAATGGGCAAATTTCTTCAATAAAAAATAGTTCCAAAAACAGTTTGTTTACAGCAAAGTTTATGGATTTATCCTGAAAAACTATGACATCACTTGTCATGAACTGATTTAGACAGTAGTAGTCAGCTCTGAAGATTATTTTTTATAGTAACACGCAAGAATTACATTGAAATGGAATTCCATTTCCATCTGTAGGTTGACAGCGTCTTTCTTACTGTATCCTATCAAAGACTACATTATCAAACAAAGCCAGCTGATAAAAAGGTCTTTCACATTAGGTGTTAAGAAAATACAGTGTAATTAAGGGGTATCTCATCACAAGGCCCTGGGGTGTCTGGCTTAACCCTAAAGTGAGATAAACACAAAACCCACTTAAAAGCAAGTTTGCAGATTAGTTTGTCAGGTTAAACCATCTACATTAATTATTAAGTAATTAGCTACATGTAATTACTGCCTGACACCTAGGATTACATTGTCTTTGTAATGCATTAGCTGCCTCAATTAGAGCTGTATTGGATAAGCCTGTACTGTACACAGTGTGGCTTACAGTATCTTTTCA
>VUQI01033091.1:3663-19139 GCA_015106735.1 Paratilapia polleni | reverse complement strand
AATAAATCCTTTAAAAAAAATACTTTTTTTTTTTTTTTTAATATTTGTCCTGATAACCTACCTTTTCCTCTTAGTTTATATTTTAGCTCTCTAATTTTAAACAACCTCCAAATACATTTGGAAGTAGATTATTTTGTGCATTGTACATTATCCATGCAGTGCTCAAATTAACTAAATTGTAAAATTTTATAGTTCGTTTATTGGTTCATAATAACGTCATCCATTTATCATTTGTTTACATGCCACATTGTATGGTATTAGCTTGTCTATTCTCTTGCATTTTGTCCTTGTTTCCCTATGCTATCCTTTTCTCTTTCCCCTCATCCCCCAGTGGCTGCACCTTTCTGAGCCTGGTTCTGCTAGATGTCTCTTCCTGTTAAAAGGGAATTCTTCTTTCCCACCGTTGCCAAGTGCTTGCTCATAGGAATCTGATTGTTTGGGTTTCCTCTCTAATATTGTAAGGCCTTTACCTTGCAATATCAAACACCTTGATGTTGTTGTGAATTGCTGTGATATAAATGAAATCGAAGTGAATAATTCTGATAGATTTTTTTCTGAAGCATATAAACTGGATTAGTGTTTTCTTTGATATCTTGAGTTTTACACAATTTTGCAATAATTTTAAACATTTTTGTTTTTACATTGTTTATATGAGCCTCAGCATAATTTGTGGTCAATTATCCTGCCCAAAACTAAATTTTCATGCACACTGTTTCAATATTCATTTATCATAATTTTGACTTTATTTTTTTGTTTTTACATAAACAGTATACACCTTGTTTTGCTATAATGTAGCATAATTAAAAACTTTTCCACTGCTTAAAAAATTAAACTAAATTTTAACATTTTAGACATATTACATATGTCATTTATGTACAATATAAACAGTTTAGGGGCCAGCACTGTACCTTGTGAAACTCCACTAGTAACCTTCAGCAAATGAGAGTCAGTATTATTTATCTGCCAACAAACACCCCTTTACAGCCACTGAGGTGGACCTATTTGCTCTAGAGCCATACTGGTAGTCATTCAATATTGTTCTTCAATTAAATTGTCAAGCCTTTGCAAAACCAAACTTTCTAAAATCTTCAAGAACTGGGAAAGAAGAAAAATTGGAGAGAAAACAGAAGTTTATCTCCACTTTCAAAAATTGGAATGACTTTTGTTGTTTTTAATTTTCTTGGAAGTATACCTGTTTGGAAGGACCAATGGTAGATATGCGTCAGTGGTTTTGCTATACATTTAATAATGTTTTTAATGTTATTTTTCTTTTGACAGGTTAAAGTCAAATAGCCATGTTGCAGATTCTGAAGACCAGTGTAGTTAAAGAAAGTAACAGTTCAGAGTCTTCAAGGACCAACAGCTGTTTCCTGCCAACCTCTGTTTGGCTGATAAGCCAACATCACATGGCTGTGACCTGCCTGAGACTTGTTCGACCACTCTGGCAAAATTTCCAGACTGTCTGAAAGACTTTTGCAAATTGAGACCTGCAGACGTCTGCATCCCAGGGAGAAGTCTCTGTGATCACTGCTCATCTTTGGCCTGCAGAGAGAGGGCTCTGACCCAAGCCAGCCTGTGACGTCAAAAGGAGGCAACCAAATTTAACTTCAGGTACCTTATGATCAAAGTTGATGTTGCTGGTACTCTTCAGATAATCTGAAAATAATCTAAAATTACTGAAATTACTTTGAATTAATTAATTAACCTTGATTTAATCTTACAGAAATGTTATCTTTACTTTTCATTCACTGGTAAAGTGAGATTCAAACCCACATCTTCCTTTCATCATTAGTTAAATATTTTATTTGATCTCTAAACTCAAACATTCATCTGATCATCATTTTTGACCTTGATAACATCTGGTAATGCCTTCATTTAATGCATTCTTGTTCCTCTTGAGAATAAATGCACTCATTGTGATAAATTTCTAGAGCTTGTGTGTTTTGCAAAGGATTGTAGATCTAAATGGACTGGCCAAGAACCATACCCTGATATATATAAAAGTGTAAAAAGCCCTCTGACCCAGCTCCTCTTAGGAGCTCAGGGAAAGGTAAGGGTAAGTATTATTAGCAAATTAAAGCAAAATAAAACAGAATTATTAACTAAAATGTGTGCACCCATGATAGAAAACAATTGTCCCAAATGAAGTGTGAATGTAATATATGAAAATAAAATTATATGTACCCTCTTATTATTTTAAAATGTTTGTGTGAAATGTTGCTAACTAAAATAAAGAAATATACTACATGGTGGCTGGTGGAGCCCCTGCATTTCCACTGGCAATTTGACACATTCTAACTAAATGAAATGGTACTAAGAACTGATGATGATTTCTACAACCAGAAATTTGAATTTCATCAGCTAGGTGTTAACATGAGATTAAATGACTCACTTAATATCTTGGAAAGGCTAGCCTGGCTATAGTCAATGCTGCCACCATCTATGGCTTGGCATCATTATAGCATTTCAGCTGCAGAGCACTTTGAATTTGATTTTTTTTTGTTTTATTTGTAGTTTTTCCACAACTGAGAAATACATTTACAATAGTTATGGCTCACTAGTACAAGCAGAAATAAACTCTTGATTGTTCTGGATAAGCTGTAATATAAGATAAGAAGTGAAATTAAATCTGTGATTCCTCACATTCTTTTTTACTGTCTGTTTTCAATTCACCACCTTACCATCTGTGTTGATAATTATCTCCAAAATGTTTGCACACATGCATCAAAGTTTCTGTCGAGTTTAAATCTTAACTTTTACTCACAAAATGCAAAAAGCTCCCATTTTTGAAGTACGTAACTGCTTTAAATGAGGCTCCACTGAAAGGACATAATGACAATACTAGATTACTTTGTTAACCATGTGTTACTCTTTTATTTGTCTATTTTTAATGCAGTTATCCTTAATAATACCAACATTAAACTGATCAGACATTACAGCACAACATAGTCTTCTATAGATTTCCCATTTAGAGGGTTAACTGAAACACAATAACATACAGTATTTAGGTGCTTCGGAAAAGTAATAACCCATATCTTTATTACATCAGAGATAAATCTTGAACTACTAATATTACAGGCTGGCAATGAAACTTGCTGAAGAAAAATCAGAGACACTCAGAGCCAAATCAAAGAATTCCATTAAATTTCCAATATTGGCTAATGTTAAAACTCCTCTTCAGTATGCTTCACCGTGCTTCTTATCAGTATGCAACTCCACACCTATCTCTGTAGCCACTGATTTCCAGCATGTAAATATTTTTTTTTTAATCTGAAAAAAGTGAGTGTTAGAATTATTACATCAAATAATGAAAGCTGAGGAAATAATGGCATAAACATAAACAGACAGAAAGCACTCCATTGCCCTATGCGATATTATCTGAGCTTTGTTTCTTAGTTTATAACACTGATTTCAGAAAACTGCTGTTGGGTTAAGGTTAATGGTTTAACCAACCATCCAATTAACACACACAATGAGGAATCAGACCACCTTTAATGACACTACTGTATATAAAGTATGTCATTGGCTTGAGGCATGCCTTAACCATAAATTGGAATTTTTTAAATTTTTTTTCATCTTAGACTCATCCCCAATCAGTTTGGTGTAATTTAAAAATCAACCCATGAATTTTTCGCAGCTTCTTATGTCAGCACCACTAGTAACTTATCTTAATACACTGTTTTAAATAGTTTTAAATATTGTTTCATGAGCCAAAAAAATCTAGTTGTATTATCTGTAGGATTATACTTTCATCATGAACTTGCAGGAATAGTGAATGGGAGCAGTTCCATGAATTTGTGACATTCATCATGTTTCATTTTGTGCGGTAAAAAACTGCTGCTATCTGCTAAGGGCTCTTTTGAGTTTTCTCTGTCAAGGTTTTGAGTGAAAAGTCTAGAGTCAGAAACAAAACATGGTTTATTGTATTCTACCTTTTTTCTTCCATTTAAAGTAGAAAATGAGCTAAGATTGCCAAGGCAATTGCTAAGGCAATTTTATTCTGAGCAAATACTACCTGACCTGTAGAACATCCTTATTACAATTATAGTAACATAATGCAACTTAAATGGCGACCTGTCCAGGGTGTATCCTACATCTCGCCCTATGACACATTTAAGATAGGCTCCAGCCCTGTTGCAATTCTAAGTTGGAAAAGCAGGTAAGAAAATGGTTGAATGAATAGTTGTCCGTAGGACAATGCTGATTAGGGGCTCCAGATAGCAATAGGTCACAGGCTAAAAATCTCACTGCAAGGCAAACAAAAGTTAGTGACTTTTTCCCCTTTAATCACACATGTTCTTAATACATGTAACCTTATTATTAAAACAGATCCATGGAAGGTGTTTAATACTGTGGCCAGTCAGTTTAGTAAGACAGACTGAAATGTCTCAAAAACTGAAGGAGTAGAGAGTATGAGTTCTTATGACTTTGGTAACTCCCTGACTCAGTGGCAGACTGAAACAGTAATTCAAGCTGAGAATTTGATTCCATCCCAGGCCACCCTGATCATTATTTGCTGTACCAGACCCTCTTTTTTTTTTTTATTACTGCTGCACCTTTTCTTTTTTTCTGACTGTTCTTTTCTGCTGAGGACCTTGCCTAAATGTTATCAGTAGAGACATTTAGATGGCTGCTATGTGTTTACTAAGTGCTGTGCTACTGTATGTGCTTTGCCATGCATGTGCACCTTTTTGTTGCAGCCACTGGGGACACTGAGTTAAGACTGATGCCAAAATGACCCTCAGGCCACCAATCGCTAAATGCTTCCAACTGTGCATATGTCAGGGGATTTGCACTGAATTTGCATATTAGGACAAAATTTGGTTGTAGAACTTTTTGCTTTAAGAAGATGAATCCTACTTTTCATCCACTTTACCCTGAGTTTGACATTTTTAGCAGCAATTGGTTAGTGAGGTCCTGTTGCAAAGCCTTGAGCTGAGAAATCTTCCTGAACATGACGAGCGAGAGGTGGATCTGACTGAGGAAGTGTAGCAACTTGGAAACCACCAGGTATGGCCGCTCTAAAGCATACTCTGCTTTATTGTCCTTTTTGACTCTAATGAGGGCCAAATAAAATGAATATGTTGTGTAAATGAGAATGAAAATTAGTGACTGAGACCATAGTCTCATCAGGATAGTTTTTAGATCAAGTGAGAGGCCCATTTTTCCACAGACTTCTATACAACTGGACAACCTATTGAAACTAGAGGAGTTGCCTCCTGCTGACCACAAGCAGAATGCGGGTTTGGGGCACAGACTCAAAAGCTCGGTCCATTTTTTTACATTGAGGTAATACTCACAATTAACATAATACTGACTTGAGTATTTAAATCACAAATACAAAACAATTAGTAACAAAATAATTGCTTGGATGGACTAAAGCTTGTGTAACTTAACTAAATTGCAACAGTGACTCTGATCATTAAGATAACAGATTAAAAAGCACTGAGTCAAATGTGAAACTAAATGAATGAATCTGGCAACAATTTAAAGCTATAAGTGAGATACTCACTATTCTGTTCCATGTGGGTGGCAGTGTGGCACTTATGAGAAGTGCAAAGAGATGACTGTATAAACAACATCACATCAGTCTCAGTAGCAAGCTGAAATGCAGACAGTATACAGATGCAGCTGTATTAGTCAGTCATTACCTCCACTATTTTAGTTAGTTAATTTTTTTTAACACAGTTTGTGGATGGAATGCTTCCATTTCATAGCTGGCAGTTATTTAGGTCATACCAGTATAAAAGCAGAGTAGAACTAAGAAAGCAAAACTTTTACTCAATTTGTACTCTGAAGAGTGAGTAAATTACTATTTCCTCAAAGCAGTACATGCCAGTGTGAACTGGTTTTGTAACCATCAAGAATATAAGTAGAATACATGTTCATTCATTTTGGGACACCAGAAATGTAAAGGCATTTTTCCAGTACAAAGACCTCCAGCAACTGTAAAGCAGGATTAACTGATGACCTTAGACTACAAAGATTCATGCTGCTCTGTTTTTACACCCCTGGCACACAGATGTCAAAAGAGCCAGCATGCAGGGTAACAATGCATTTGTGGGATACACTGGCAAGGTCAGGCTATAGAGATCTTCGACTGGATTAATCCTGTGGTATGAAACAGGTTACCCTTGAAGGATACTGATGCATACATTATTTCAAAAGTTTAAATTAACATTACTGGGAAGTGCTCATATGGCTTAATTTTATTTGACAACTTATTCTTAAGTTAGAAGTGCACAGAAAACAAATGTGTACGTCTATTTGCAAATTTTGTGAGAATTGTTTGCACATTATGTATGTAGGTGAAATTTTAATCAATCAGGACATTAATTAACTTTTTATACCTCAACCTTTTTTTTCTGTGACATTCTCTATTAATTTCCATCATCACATTGGTTCCAAGAATTTGAAGTACAAAATGTAATCTATTGATGAGCTGTTGTAATTTGCAAATATAGCAAATATTGCAAATATATCTCTGTTTTCTATTTAACACAGTTTTAGTCTTACAGCTGACAACTGATCACCACTGCATTTCTCTCTTTTGTTCCAGCTTGCTCATATTCACCATCTACCCATGTTACTTTCTCTGTTTTTGGTCCAGGACAGAATGGTACATGTTGTCTCTGGTGCAGTAATATCCATCCTGTGCAGAATTGTTGATCTAATAGCTGCTAAATAGCAGATGAGAAATGGTTCTGAGCAATGGAGGACTGCCATACAATGTCTGTGGCTGATAGAGCTGGCACCACTTCCTGGATATAGGTCATCATAGCTTTATCCATTTAAGGCGTATTAATTACCAACCAAGAGGAAATGCTTCATTACAGATTCACTGTTGGCTCTGTACCATGGTTGTGAATCAGTCATAGGCAGTGGTCAAAGGGACTTTGGAAGCAAATGCCAAATTGTTTTAGAAGGTTATACATTATATTATGCTGAAGTGTAATCAGTATTTGCAATAAAAACATGCACACGTTCTTCTGTTTGATCTCTGCGATGCTGAAATCCAGCCTCCTGGCAACTATAATCTTGGCATGTAGAGGCACACATGCAAATAGATTTAAGATGCCTCTTAGATGTCAGGCCTATTATTTTTCATGTCACTGAATGTAAATCAAACTAAATGATGATGCATTTCAACTAAATTACTACCTCCCTTTGATGTGTATGTTAACATGGCTACTTGATGCTAAAGAGAGGCACAGATTGCTGTTTCCTCTTTTTCTTTTTGTGCATTTCAAGTCCAGTTGTGACTTTTTAGTGTCCTCTCTGACATGGTTATACATCTTCAATGACCTTCATCTGGAGCTCACTGCCTAGAAATAAAAACCATCTTTCAAAAGTCTCCCCCCCGACCCTTCTTTTTTGGTATTTCCACCTTTCATCCTATCTGGTGGGATATTCTCTCAGTCACATATTTACAGTTTTTTTAGGCAGTTGTGGAATAGTCACTGAAATAACCAAAGAAGAATTTTGTTATTGCACTAAATTTATTAAATTGGGTAAAGCCAACGAAAAGTTATGTATTTTTATGCATTTCTAACAAAGTGGGGTACTTTTTCAGCAATCAAGAGACAGAAAAAAAGACAGTGTTCTGAACTAGATAAACAGGATGGATATCAGATCACAATGGCCTTGATGTCTAACTCTGGGATTTAGTGAAGGGAACCAAGGGACAGGATAAGGGAGGACACTGACAGCTTGTACCCTTGATGGCCAAATCCCGACCCCTGTTGTCCTTCCAAGTTCGGGACCATTTCCAACTGACAACACTACAACACTATGTTGTATGTGCCCTGTTTGGCACATGAATTGTTGTATCTTTGTATTTTTTCATAGTCATTCTGTTTATATTGTTATGCTATTCTTTTTACTTGAATTAAATATTTGTAATATTCTCTCTTTGTTGTTCTTTTGGGGCTGCTGCCCTCAAGGCATTTTTTTTTCAGATATTTTAAGGTACAAGTACTCTATCCAACTGTGCTGGGGATGATGGAGGTATAGATCTTTCCATAATTATAATGTAAATTATTATGTCTGTAGAGGGTTGAGTTGGCTTTGGGTCTGGCTTATCTGACTGCTTTGATTATTGGTCGTTGATGTAGTGTATCCACAGATATAATAAACATGTAATGCTAATGTGAAAATAACAGAACAATGTTAATAGTAATAACATTCATTTGTTACAGGATTAAATCTTGAAACACTGTGAATATGGACAAAGTACATTTTTGACTAGATAACTGTCATGACTGTCACAGATATTGAACTATGATACCAAAAAGTACAACCAATGATAAAATTGGCATATTTACTTCACTGATTGGCTGAAGTCAGTTATCTTGAATGCCCATTAACACACCCCTAAACACTATTTAACTTTTAAATCTGATGACTATTTGATTCCTACAACTTGGATAAGCTGTCTTCTGCAGGTCTCAAAGATTTTTCTTCATTACCCCCATTTCTGTGGTGTTTCAGATTCATGTGAACATAGAAGAAGTACATAAACTCCACAGCTCAGGTTAGGGCTTACTGAACGTTTCTTTAAAAAACATATGAAATAGATGAGCCACAGAAGTGAACTGGAGAAATTGCTTGAATGTCACTGGACAATGAGTGTTCCTTACCAGTGTATAGCATCTACAACTGTGATGTTGTATACCATCTAAAGATCTTCTTCAATTGATTTCTTTTTGTAATTGCATTGCTTACAAAACAAATAGAAAAAAAATGAAATTAAAATTAGCTGAATGTACCTCTAGTTCAAAAAGCAATCACTGCAAACTGCACTGTTCAAAAATATTAAGGGAACACTTTTTGTTGCCCTCAAAGGCTGATAATTTTGGTTTTCACTCACCGTTGTTAGGTCATTTTGTTCTCAACAAATTACGTAGTGTATGTCAGTAAAGATTTTCAACTTGAATGTTTCACTTATCAAAATCCGATGTGTGATTTAAGTGTTCCCTTAATTTTTTTGAGTAGTACACATTTGGTTAGTCAGTGAATGCAGTATCAGATGATACTGATTAGTGTAGACCAATAGTTTGGTAATGTTAATGTTTTGGTAATGTTAATAAAATATTGCGGAAGACATTACTAATTGCAATCTATATAATACTAGTCCTCACATTTATCGTCTTTTACATTGCACATTACAGAATAAGTATTTTTTTTTTTATTGTTTTTGGCTTGTTTTTTTAACAACAGCAACCACAAAGAGAAAATCACTATATAATATTCAACATCAAATTCCAAACTTTCCCAATTCAAATGACCACCCATCCTGTGTTAGCAATGAGCAACTGACATTTGGCTTCGCTGAAAAAGTCTTGCTGCCCAGACTAGCAATGTCGAAGGAGGCTGATGCAGGATTTGGGAAATTCTTTCTGTGTACTGTGACTGCATACTGTCGAAGCCCTGGCCAAACCTCTATAGACTCTCCAATGGAGATTTTCACCCATCTGTGACCACAAAATGGTAAAGGGAACAAAGATGAACGAGTGCAGTTCTCCCCTTTTTAAAGTGACACAGTAATCAGTTGCGTTCTGATATGCTTTGCTGAAGATCCTGTTCTGGATGAATTGGGATAAGTTCAAAACCTCAGTTCTTCTGTGCATTTTTGCTGGAGGAGATTCAAGACTGTCAAGTGTCATGGAAAACATTTAGAACTGTTCTTACATTAATTCTATATATAATTGTACTAATAAAACCAACCCAGTTGAGTCAGACAAACTGTGCTCAAATTACAGGCCTCAAATAATGTCACAGAATTGCAAAGTATGAAATTCTCATTCCTTCACAGTGACCTCTCTCACATAACATGACTTCTGCCAGTGTGCATGCCAGCGTTTTCTAAAATGAACACAAAAATGATACAATGAATATAGGAAACTGGAAATATGCTTTAATAGGAGTGGTGAAAGACAGACAAATCATTCACCATTACTGGGACACTGAATGTACAGTAACGGAGTTCCATTGGATGGCCTCTCATTACTTCTTAATGATGTGGCTTCAGAGATGGCCTTAAAAGCTATCTGTCTCTTTGGGGCTGCATGCAAATTGAACAGAGGTTTCAATCTGGAATGTGAAGGCCAATAGGGATATTTCTCAAAATAACCCCATTTTAATGAGCTTGTTCATTAACGATTTCCTTATAAAATCTAGACAGAATTCCATGCAGAGGATGATCACATATAATGACAAATTAGAGGATGGGAATAAATGATATTTGGCATAACAGAAAGGCATTTTATGCTTTCATATTAGGCAGACATTTTGTTCAATGTAAATACCAAAAATGTGTAGCTCAGTACAGAATAAAACTGGAGAATTGAACAATACAGGCATTAGAAAATAACTTTTTTTATGAAGGCAATTTCAGTTTCACCAACACAGGTGCTACAAATGATACCCAGTATTTTGGTGGTTATTTGTTGACTCATTAACTTGATTCAAGACCTGATCGTACTCCATGATGTATAAAGACAGGTGCAGACTTAATTTTACTTTTTAGGCATAGGCATGTTCTATGATCTTGCTATGCAGACAGTCTACAGCACAGGTAGAAATAATAATCAGTAGCTCAGTTCTATTAAGTATCCCAGTAAGCCAGTACAATGAAGCTGCATTCACAATTTGAATGCAGCCATCAGTAATAAATCAGTGATGAGTCAAAAATATCTTCTATCAACAAAAGTCTAGGCAAGTGGTTATCAAGGTTTTTCTGGCATGTCCCACTCAGAAGGTGAAAAAACTTCACAAGCTTCACAATCCACCCAACATTTATTGATCAATAACATAAATAAACAAAATTAAAAAAAGATCTCACTTGAATTTTATTTGAGCGAATTTAGCACAATAGCATCAGCAGACTCTTTTTTTGTTAAGTGAAAAAAATATTTTAAAAAATTCATTAACTGAAAATATGAAACTTGGTCATGAGTTTATCGAGGGGAAAAAAAAACAATATTGCAGCTTCTTTCATGATCACATAATTTTTCTTGTCTCTCTCATACACCTGGTTCTGTTAATCAGTATTCATATTCTCACGTTACCTATACAAACACCAAACTGAAGTGTGTTAATGATGTTGGACACTGCTATTAGATCCACTTAGTCTCCCTCCTTTTTAGACACGTCACTCTATGAGCACACTTTCCCCCTTCTACCCCTTTCCTAGACCATTTATTCACTCCAGGTCTCTATATCTCACACAGCTAATGTGACATTTATCTGTAATTAGACTCTTACATATTTTAATAGAAAATGATATCCCTTAAGGTCTCCCTGTCATTTGCATGGGCAGCTCTGATGATAATCGGGTCCTAGAAAAAACATTCTCGATGACATGGGCTGTCATCCCAAATTAGCAAGCGCAAAATCCTTATCAGGGGAGTGACCTTCCAGAGCACTGCTCAAACTTGGGCAGCATGTGTGAAGAGAATGGTCTGTAAAGACACATTACTTATTTGGTCTTTGAAGCCTATTATGCTAGCTATTTAAGACCACTGACTTAAAACTTTATTGTACAGTATAATTTGCTGCACGAAGAACTGCATATACAATGATAAATTAGGCACATATTTATTTTATTCCAGGGTGCTGGTTCAGCTTTCGACCAACAGTATTGTGAGAAAGTTAAGACTCTCATTTTAGTCAGGCTGTTCTTTTCTCTTCTTAAATTAGGCAGCTGCCATGTAATTTTGTTGACAGTTTGTATAAGAATGATTAGGATTGCTCAGTATGCTTATTCCATAAAACTATTCCTGTGTAGGTAACCATCTTATAGTATAGTATAGTACTAGTGAGCTACATTAGTTGTAATGATTAAACATGTGGCATACTTATTAGACTGTAATATTACACACAGGAATGAACTGATAATTAATGAAGAATTAGGTAGTTAACTAAATTAAGCACTATGTAGCAAATAATAATGAGTTACAGGCAGTGCCATGGTGTTGTCTAGTGTGTAATGGATATACTGTGATAATTCCCAACCAGCCCCTTATGCTGTGTACCTTCTACCCTGCAAGTCGGATGTAGTCACGCCATACCCGAGTTTCCAGTAGTAATAGTGTGAATAACAGGCTTTGTTTTGCTTCTTAGCAAAGTAGAGTCATTCAGCCATTGCTCGCAATATCTGGAGTAAAACGCAATGCCTATTTTTTTGCTTTTAAAAACACTTCTGCAGCACATTCACAAATAGAGCCTGGTTGGTTCTCTGTGTATGGCTCATTTACTGAGTCACAAACAGACAACAGTGGTAGCACTACTGTTTACACTCGCTGCTGCCATCTTAAATTGTGAAGTTGGGGTTGGTGTGACTTCTGTGACTTTCCGATTGGGAAGTCCAACTTGAGGAGGCATTCCAGCTGAAAATTCTGACTGAGATGCAGGATAACACAGTTGTCCCAATGCCACACAGAGCCACCACATGAATGCATACAGCACATGTAGCTGTGCAGTACACTGTGAGCCTAGCCCAGACAAAAAAATCTTTGGATTTTCACCCAATAATTTCACCATTATTTCAAAGTAAAATTAATATATGACATAGACAATGTGCAATGTGAAAAGCTTCTGGTCAGATGTGTTAGCTGGTATTCTGGTATAAATTCTGGTATAAATTAAAACAATTAAAATGAGTGCTCATCTAACTATTATTATTATCATTTTCAGTAGCACATGTAAAAATGTAAGAAGAATAAGAGCCTTGAGGTTAATGATATATTCATATGCTACATTTCAAATTGCCATTGTGTGTTCTGTTTTAAAAACTGACCAACTCTGCTCCCAGGGCTTCGGCTTCTATTGTGTGACAATGGGTCCATTTAAACGGTAAAAAATTCAAACTGTGACAGCTTGTGATAACTCTTTGTCTTATCTGTCTATCTGATACTATCCTCTTCTTCACCTCTCCTGTAACTCTTTCGTTGTCTCATCTATGTGTCACACTTCTTCTCTGCTCTCTCTCCTCCCATTCTCATCTCTTCTTGTTCCTGATCATAAATATGATGCAATCACTATATCACTATATTCATAATGCAAAGTACTTTTTTTTTTCTTCGATGTGATGATTAAATCACAAACACACATTATTTAAAGTGTTTAACAAATTTATTAGACCACCACCCAGTGTAAGGTTTATGCCACAACTGCCCTAAATTAACAGTATTGGTAATTACCAAAATAATATTTATGTTTCTGTAACAGTATATGCAAACTCTTTAATCAAAATGATACTTTTAATCCTAAAATATAATTCTTGTTGTTATCCATGAATTTTCAGATTTACTATTTTACAAAAAAAACAGAAAAAATAGTAAAGCACATTATTATTATTTTTTTTTATTATTATTAAGATGCCAAATTACAGTTATTAAATTCGTTTTAGTGGTTAAATGTTATGCTCGATTAATTTCTGACTTCTCAGAGAAGTCCAGTGTTGGCTCAAATTTGGGTATAAAAACCCGAATTCAGTTTGAAATTCCTCACTGCTGTTCAAAATGGTAAAACATCGAGAACTCGCTGAAAAGGAAAGAGTCCGCATTAAATCCCTTCGTGCTGGGTGGTCTTTCTCGTTTTTATGACAGGTGGTCTAATAAATTTGTCAAGCACTGTATATATTTATCAGTTTATTTTGTAGTGGAATATAAATGATTTTATACCTCTGGGTAAGGGTCTTTGACCAATTCATTGATCTTAAAGACCCAGGACCTGGATTTATTTACAAGGGTCAATATACAGTAGGAACAAGAATGCTTTATATAAATATGTTGGTTCAGAATTGATGAGCAGATAAATGCTTCAGCTTAGAATAGAACATTGACTGTTAGGTAAGGATTAAAGGAAAGGTGTTTGTTGTTGTGTAGTATCAAGTTACCAATGACTAAAGCACAAAGTTAATCAAACTTCTGTAAGAATAAGCAGATGTGTGAGTTTGTGTGTCTGTGTACATGTAAGGAAAACAGAGAAATACAATGTCCCTTATAATTTTCTGATGAACTGTGGAAATAAGAAGAGTCACATTCATGTTCATGAATTGTTCATAGCTGCACGTGATGATGTCTCAAAAAGAAAGACATTTTTAAATTTCTTTTCAGGTCTTTTAATTAAAAGTCCTATTGTTCAACTTTCTTATTGTGGGTGTTCTGCAGTCCTCTCAAATTCTGTTCTAATTCAAATTGGAAATTTTGACTTTGGCTTTCAGTGCTGAGGGAGACTCGGGGAGTTAAAGCTGAGGGAGTTTTTTGGACAGCTAATATCCAGAAAAATTTCTCATAACTTTTTCATAACTTTTCATCTTTTTTCTCATAACTTGGTACAAGAGCCAGTTTTGGTTTCTATAATTTATAATAATCAATAATTTACCACTAGGGGGAATTTTAGTTTATTTTTTTCATAACTCACCAATTTAAATTGTATAGGGCTTAAAATTATGCATTATTTGAGTCATGGCCGCTATGAGGGACATGATGGTGGTGTTTTCTCTTGTTTAGTGTTCAGTTCTACTAAAAGACACTATGAAGTGGGCTGTTTTTGTTTGAAACATGTTATTCACTAGCAAATGTTAGCATGTCAGTGAATTATATACACACCTTGCAAACCAAGCTAACACATGTTAGCTAGTCAACTCCCAAGGTCCACCCTTTCATTGAAATTTGATCACATCTGCCTTAAAAAATAAAGCGATGCATAAAGTTGGTGAAGAACAGATTTGAGGCTTTAAAAACAAAATGGCTCATGTCATGGAAGCTGGATCCATCTTTTATCTAAAGTCTGTGTGATTTACACAACTATAGGTGTGCCAATGTGTGCACTGAAAACGAACATTTGCATAAATCTTGTACCTTGTTCAAGAACCGCTAAATACAACCACAGTGGCACTTACAATTTGACACGTTTTGACACTCTCACCTGTGAATCTGTCATTCTTTCTCTTTTTGAATAAGCTTCTTATATTGACAGCCTTGGTTGATGCATTGCCTAACTGAATTAGCTATCTACCGCTAAATGCCGACAGTGATAAGCCTTGTAAATTGTGCACATCCTTTCTCTTTCCTGTGTTTTTGAAGATGAAAGTTCTGCTACAAAACTATAATGTTGCATATTTCTAAATATATTCTAAATATTAAGTGGATATAAAAAAATCCTTGACCTTTATTATTGGATATGTACCTTATGAGCATCTGAGTATCACTCAGACAACATCTCTGCCTGGGTGTATAATAAAAACATGACTGCACTCTCAGGTTCAACTGGTCAATTGTTTGCTCAATATGCTCTCATTTAAGCAAATTCTTATTTGTTATATAGTTGCTGGTGTTACTTTTATGAGAAGAAAATTGTTGTCAACAGTGTTCCAGCCATTAATTTTGGTAGCAACAGGTACCCACTACCTGTTTACGTACTAGTAATAACAATTCCCATTTTTTGTCATTTGACATTTTATCTTATTA
>VUQI01033090.1:0-31260 GCA_015106735.1 Paratilapia polleni | reverse complement strand
GGTTGCCAGGAGAACGGTACTTGTCTGACTGCATTGTGCCAAGTGTAAAGTTTGGTGGAGGGAGGATTATGGTGTGGGGTTGTTTTTCAGGAGTTGGGCTCGGCCCCTCACTTCAAGTGAAAGGAACTCTTAATGCTTGAGCAAAGCAAGGCATTTTGGACAATTTCATGCTCCCAACTTTCTGGGAACAGTTTGGGGATGGGCCCTTCCTGTTCCAACATGACTGCACACCAGTGGACAAAGTAAGGTCCATAAAGACATGGATGAACGAGTTTGGTGTGGAAGAACTTGACTGGGCTGCACAGAGTCCTGACCTCAACCCGACAGAACACCTTTGGGATGAATTAGAGCGGAGACTGCGAGCCAGGCCTTCTCGTCCAACATCAGTGTCTGACCTCACAAATGCGCTTCTGGAAGAATGGTCAAAAATTCCCATAAACACACTCCTAAACCTTGTGGAAAGCCTTCCCAGAAGAGTTGAAGCTGTTATAGCTGCAACGGGTGGGCCGACATCATATTAAACCCTATGGATTAAGAATGGGATGTCACTCAAGTTCATATGCGTGTGAAGGCAGACGAGTGAATACTTCTGGCAATATAGTGTATTAGCTGAAAACTTAACATATCTCGACATAGTATGCAGTGTGTCCTTAAAAAAATGTGAGCAAACCAGACAAATGGAGGACAAAAGAAGAAGTGGCAGGCCTAACTATCTACTGCATATGAACAATATCTGAAAGTCATGTCCTTAAGAAATAGGAAAAAAAAACCAGCAAAGACCTGACACAGGACTTGAGGGATGTATCTGGCCCTTTAGTTGATCCATCTACTGTTCACTGAAGCCTCATCAGTTTTTAAATAAAATCATCATTTAAAAACTGCATTTTGTATTTACTCAGGTTATCTTTGTCTAACATTAAAATTTGTTTGATGATCTGAAACATTTAAGTGTGACAAATATGCAAAAAACTAAGAAATCAGGAAGGGGGCAAATACTTTTTCATGGCACTGTATACTGTATTTTCATGTATGTGTACCCATGTTTCAGTAAATCACTACATCTATTTCCCATTTTCCTAGCAAAATTAAGAAATGAAGGGTGGCTCAAGACTTTAATGTACATTACTTTTAAAAAGTAAGGAGTAATGTAAGGAGTAATGTCTAACAAATTACTTTACAATCCTAACACTTGCCATGACAAACCAGGTTGTTATTCTATGTTCTGTAACATTAAGTATATTGTTTTTTTTTAAAAAGGGCTTAATTAATGCTGCATAAAAGAATAAAAACACTTCCACAAGCAAAACCTCCTACTTTGCAACTCTAAGGCACAATTGCTGGGCAGAGGTCTGAACACGAGTGACTGTGCCAGCAGGGCCTCATTAGAGCACAATGTGGAAAAGAAAAGAATACATCAACACTGATTTCAAATGTACACCTTGAGGGCAGTTATTTAGATGAGATGTTGTCTCCATCCCTTCAAAGGAGATTTAATCAACATTCATATGATGTTTTACATATTGCTGTCTCGGCAGGGTTTTTTTTACATGTCTGTACAAAACAGGATTTCAGTAAAAGTTTGTTTTTGTGGTTCTTTCTCAAAGATGGTATACATCAAAGTAGCATACGGCAGCTATCGATGCTTTCTACACACATGCCTATACATGCACCACAGGTTTAATTAACAACACGCTGTAGCCCTGGGCTATAAGTCACAGAATTGCTTTATTTGAATTAGCTGTCGGATTTCAGTTAATTAGCAAACATAGAAACCAGTGATGAGACATTTGACATATAATTAAAACATCTTCAGTTAAATTACTGTAAACAAAGTGCGACATTTGGCAGATAGAAAACAAATGAGACACAAAGATTGAGACTGAATTCTGTTTGACCTAGAGCGCCAGACAAACTTTAACAGAAACCAAATCTCCACGTAGGCATTTTTGTGCAGCAGTTCAGCTGCCAGGCTGTGACTTGGCAACCTTGTACATGGGTCAATGACACAGCACAATGATGATGTTTGAGGCAAGGTCAAGTGGTTTTCAAACAAATCCATCATCTGACGTAATAGCAAAGAGGTCAATTTAAGCTCTGTGTGCATTTATTATTCATGAGTGGGTGAGAGGAAGTGCGCACATTTCACAAGTAGAGGACAAATGAATATAAACATCACCATCTCTCCCCCTCTTTTTACCTCTGTCTCTGAGGGGATTTTATCCTTGGATCAGTCTCAAACATGCATCAATATATTGACTGGGATAATGCATTGAACTCCCACAGGACTTCTTTTCCTTCGCTCAATCTCTCGACAGCATGTGGAAGATTGAAGCCATCCTCTTTCTCATTCAAGAGAAACTGCACTGGCATTAAGATGTTTCAATCAGTGTGCTTTGAAGACAAGTAGCAATGAGACCATGCAGCTAATGAGGATTTGCAGAAAGATCAAATAAGCTTTAAAATAGCTGACACTTTTAAAAAAATATATTTTTAAATTAAACTAATAAATTCTCAGGAAATTATTAGACATGCACGGACCAAAATGTGCCTTGTGAACACTGGGGCCCAAAATCCAATGGGAATTGAGATACAGTCTGTGAATTTTGCTCCCTATTCTTTATCTTTACTCTCAGTGTGGGTTTTTCCATTACCAAGAAGAAGTGGGAGCAGTCAACCCCAGACTTTCTCCCAATGGCTTAGCTCAGTTGGCTGGAATGATAAATTTCCAGAGCCCCACTCCTTTCAGTGAACTCAGGAACAAACAGTGTCTATGTTTAATTTGGAAGTCACCTAACCACAAAATATGGTTAAAACAAAACGTCTCTTCAATTACAAATTAGCAAAAACAGGGCAGCAATCAGTTATATATCACTGCTGATCTAATTTAGAGTTGGCACTGACAGAAGAGTGGAATCAACAGAAGAAGTGGGGGTGGGGTGGGTCAAAAAACAGACAAAAGATTACTGATGAGCACAGAGACTTGGCAAAGATTCTTTTACTGTACTTTTGCACACCTTTCTGGGCTTCCTGCTGGCACTTTGATCCTGCTAGCCTCAATTAAATGCTCTACATCTGCCACCATGCTGTGCCACCCACTTCAGTGCCACAGTTATAAATCATTTCTACCACAGAAGCAGAAAGCTGGGAAGTCTGGTTCCTGGAAGAAAAGTGGTTTGGCTTGGATTCTCTTAGAGAGTTTCTCTTTTCTATCCATGTTTTTCTAAATGTTTATCTTTAAAACTTCACAATTATTGCTTTAGCTCCATATGTCCTCAGTATTGCTTACTTGCCATCTTACAATTTTTCTTTATCCTGAATTCCTTCAGCAACTTTTGTTTGTAGAATTTATCACCTCATTACTCCCTTTACTCTTTAAGCACTTGACACAATAGTGCATTGTTAGTCCATAGGTGCTACGCAGAGCTTTGAAAAATTTACATGTCATAGGTGTGCAGTACTGTCACCAAGGGGCATTGTTAAAAAAAAAAATTCATTATAGACTAAGAACTTCGTTGTCGTGAACTGAAGCCAAGAGTTAAAAACAGTCAAAACTGTCCACTGAAGCTATTGTCTGTGCTTCTCATACATCTTTTTTTTTTTTTTATCATTGAAAGCTTTTTGTTTGTTTGTTTGTTTGTTTGTTTTGTTTTTTCATGCTTATTCCTCTTCGCTCCCTTTCTCGTTCAAGCAAACTTTTCAGCCAATCAGAATCCGACCTACGCGTAGTGTATTCACAGTTGCCCAATAGGCTGCTGGCTGTTAAAGGACTGCATGCAAGGTTTTCTTCGTAGCCTCTGCTATAAAGCTACGCAAATGGACACCATAATGAGACCATAAATCCTACATCACTCAGAATCATAGGTAATCAGAGTAATTGTTACTACCTTACTCAGCCCACTTTGCCAGTGAAAAATAACGGTTGCTGCCATGATTCAAATGAAAAGTTTTCAATCAATTCCATTATCCCTGTTATCTGAAACAAGTAGGCTTGTTTTAAAACAGAGGTGCTTTCACCATAAAAGTCTGTTTTCTGACCTTCAATAGAAAATCTGGAAATCCATCAGCTCTTCTGATGATTTAACCTCTGAGGGTAAAAGCTACATTTTCAGGGCTTCAGGTATAGATAGCAGATATCTGGGCCAAGACTTCCTATTCTGTGCGGCAATCATTGTTTATGAATACAGATAAATTTTTAAAAAGCGAAAGATGAAAAAGAAAATAAAATGCAGTCTTTTTTTTTTTTTTGCGCTCCACACAGACTGTTTACCCACACCCAACCAGAATTTGCTCAAAAGTGATTGGTCAGTACAGTAGAACTTGGACTTCAAATGAAAAGCTGAAAGCTTTTGGTACCAAAATCTTGTCCTGTGCCTAAAGATTCTGCATGTTTATATGCAGATATTTCTTAACAGAGATTAATCAACAGCTAGTGTTATTTTAGCCCTGGTGATGGACCGTATGCAGCTCTCCAAAGAAACTGTGTTGCCAAGCTGAAGGCCAGCTGGCAACACAGAAGATGCAACATGAAAAAAATAAGACAACATCTGAGTTACTATGAGGCATTTTTCTCCATTTTTATTTATTTATTTTTTTTTTATACAGGCTAATCCTAGCAGGCTTGCTACACCACATCCCTGCATCTAATGCATCTCTCACTCAGAGAAGGAATAATTTGAAACCTGCATTAATTTCTGCTTAGACAGCAGGCAAAGCAATCCCCAAATGTCTGAAATGACAGAGGGATTATTAACTGTAATGTATGACTGTCAAACGGTAATCCCTATGCCTCACATTATTAAACAGAGCAACATGTACATAAAATATACATTGTAATGTTAAAACATTAATCATATTGTTGATAGACAGCTTTATTGACTTTATAGTTTGTCAGGTGACAAATATTTGACCTCTTTAACAACCAGATGGTTATTGATAATTGTTTTATTTCTGCCTGCCACATTTACAGCTTTAAATGGCATCTCAAGAATAGTAGACAGCATCGGGCTGTCTTCCTGCCTCTAACCCTTTGCAGCTCCTTCACTTCACGCACAAAAATTCAAGGGTATTTTGTTTTTATATTGCAATAATGCTACCGGACCATAAAATGTCATCCTCTTCCACATGGTGCTTTACTTCCCCACAGGACAGATGTGGTCAGGGAGGGGTATGACATTATGCTGCCACATTTTAGAGCTGACTCTTTCTAACAACAAAATATACTCTCAGCTATTATCTTAATGCTTAAAAATGACAGTGGCAGGTTAATTTCATGAGCTGCATATATACAGTAACAGGAGAAACCTGAATCAACAATGAAACAAATGAACAAAAAAAGCCCTTCATACAGTCAGAACTGCATATTGCTCCTTATTGATGGAGAAAAACGAGAACAAACATCCGGTTTCATTTCAGCACTACTGAGGTTAGACATAAACTTGTCCACTATTTTGGACACGTGACAATCATGGTTACAATGTAGGATCAAATGACTAAGGCCCTAGTCACACAGGCCTAGAGACTGGTCCGCCAGTTGCAAGGGAAAAATTTGTAGTCCCTGACTGGTTGCCAAGTGGTTGCTGGAGGTTGATGGCAGTCGCTGGGAAATCGATTGCTAAAGCCCCAGTCACACAGGCCTACAGACCAGTCAGTGACCCCCTGGCAACAACCAAAAATGTGTATTTTCAAAGTAAAAGTTGCGCCTTTTGAAACGTGTTGGGTGCAGCGGTGAGGCACAACTTTTACTTTGAAGGCAAACGTTCTCCATTATTTCCAGTGTGTGTTGCTCTTTTTCAAGTTTACTCCTCAGGTAGTAGTTAGCGTTTACAGACAAGTTGGCATCTTCCATGCAAACTAAGCGACCAAAGCAATCATAAGAAAGCTTTTGGTGCAGCACCCTCTTTGTGATCGATTTCACCCAGCTAGAGCCAGTAACCTCCAGGAACCACTCATCAACCATTCGGGGTATACCCATTTTTCCCTTGTGACCGGTGGTTGTATCATGTCTAATTATATGGTGGACAACTCGTGAGCAATGTATGCATGGCGTCACATGAGAAACCTCTATAACCAGGCTTACAAAGTGACACAGCTCTGTTTTGCCGTATTCCATTAGCTCTCAGATGTAGCTCATTTCTCTCTCTACACGTTCATGATTTGTATTTGGACTCCATCTCTCCTACTGATCTCTCTCAGATAATCAAAACCATCAATGTATCTTTTAGACCCTATCCCAGCTGGACTGTTCAAGGATGTTTTATCTACTTCCTTATTAAATATGATCATTTTTTTCATTATTAATAGGCTTCAGGAGAATTAGCAAATTATCAACCTATATCCAACCTCAGCTTCATTTCTAAAATCCTTGAAAAACTGCTGCAAATCAAATATGTGACAATATGCACGCAAAGCTTTCAGAGACTTCAGTCAGAATTTAGAGTATATCATAGGCTGAGATGGACCCATTTGCTATACTTGTTCTTCTTGATCTCAGTGCTGCATTTGGCACTACTGATCACAAAATAATAGTACCAAGTCTAGAATACACCATTGGGTTTAAAAAACATACTATGCTGGTTTGAGTAATTTATTTGATAGATTTCAATTTGTTCATGTAAATGATGAGTCTTTCATGCAAACAAAAGCCAGTCATGGAGTTAAACAGGGTGTTAGGACCAATACGTTTCACCCCATGCTTTCCTTAGGCAATATTATTCCAAAACCCTGCAATAATTTCCATTCTTATGCAGATAACACAACTATATTTATCTTTGGGACCAGATGAAACAAATCAATTGGTTAAACTGCAAATGTCTTAAAGACATAAAGGCCTGGAAGACCTTTAATGTTCTTCTTCTACATTCATATAAAGTTGAAGTTACTGTATTTTTAACATGGTGTTTAACAGGATTTGTACTCTGGATGACAATGCCTCCAATACTTCTGTGAGGTATCTTGGAATCATTTTTGATCTGGAAATGTCCTTTAACTAGCATATTAAACAAGTGTCTAAAATGAGCACTGAGCATCTCTTCTCTTTCACTCTTCATTCATTTACATGCATGTCACTAATTTATGTCTTCTCTCTGCAGTACTTTGTGTTTTATCCTCTCTGTCCTCTCTCCCTGTACCTTTCTGCAGGTATCTCTGGCTCCTGAGCTGTATGTTCATTATCTGCAGTAACCAACCTACTGAGTGCTCATTGTTATACTGTTTTTTGTTTATCTATATGCTCTTCTTTTTTGCCAGTTGAGGCCTTTACCCCAGCCGGTTGAGGCAGATGGCTGCCCTCTCTGAGCCTGGCTCTGCAGGAGGTTTATTCTTTCTGAACAGGAATTTCTCTCTCTCTCTCCTCTCAACAAGTGCTTGTAAGGCCTTTGCTTGATGACTGTTGTTGTGAAATATGTATAATTGAATTTCAACTATAATATATATATATATATATATATATATATATATATATATATATATATATATATATCAAGTGTAGTTCTAAACTCAAAAGCTGTTTGTGCCCCTAATTAAAACTTTACAGGTATCAAAAGGAATTTCTTGACATTCTTTTTTCATGTCTAACCCATTACCACAAAGATCGCTCAACCATAACAGCATTCCTTTTCTTATGTTTTTTTTTTTCATGTCAAACCAAGTGAAAACACAGCTTGACTTAGCCAGCCGAGATCATTGTCCTTCCTAAAGAAAGTGTCAATCAAGAAAAGTCATGGCATTAGAGGGAAAAGTCCCACAGCTTGCATGTTGTTCACAGATGATGGGCTGACAAGCCACGGGAACTGAAAAGTCAGTGTTCAGGATAAACCTGGGGGGTCCTGGCCTGTTACAAAGGTACAGTCGTCAGGGGGACTGTAATACTCCTGATATTCACCCTTTGTTTAATGATAGATGCTTTGCAGATGATTCATATGAATTCCAGCTGTTTCTTATTGAACAGAGGTCTCTGTTAGTATTAAACTTACAAGATATTTACAATCTGTGACAGGTGTTGTGGCCCTGAGAGCTCAATGCACTGAAGCTTAAGAAAACATACACACACAACATGGACCTTTGAGCTTGTAGATAATTATACAGTCATGTGAAAAAAAAAAAACGTTTTTCACAGGATTCTATGCAGTCCTGTGAAGAACTAAGCACGCCTCATGATTCAATAGCTTGTAGAACCACCTTTAGCAGCAATAACTTGAAGTAATCATTTTCTGTATGACTTTATCAGTCTCTCACATCACTGTGGAGGAATTTTGGCCCACTCTTCTTTACAATGTTCATTGAGGTTTGTGGGCATTTGTTTATGCACAGCTCTCTTAAGGTCCCACCACAGCATTTCAGTCAGGTTGAGGTCTGGACTTTGACTGGGCCATTGCAGCACCTTAATTCTTTTCTTTTTCAGTCATTCTATTGTAGGTTGAATATGAATATGTGTCTAATTTTTTTTTTCCAGAAAGCCTAGCCAACAATTAATATTAACTATATAGAATCGTTCAGCTACAAAATGTAATATGGTCCAGACAAAGTATTTGTTTATTTGTTTATTCATTTGTTTATTAATTGTTTTATTTTATTATATTTTATTTTATTTTTTGTCTAATATAACATATGACGACTGTCAGATTAAAATGACACAACACAGTTTATTGAGTCAAGATGAATTACATGATCCAGACAGCCAGCTATTTATCAATTTGCATTTAATCATTAGTTATTATTAACTCTGTCTCTCTCCCATAGTGTGTCTTTTGTCCTGTCTCCCTCTGCTCTCTCCTGTTTCCCCTCACCTCCAACCGGTCGCGGCAGATGGCTGCCCCTCCCTGAGCCTGGTTCTGCCGGAGGTTTCTTCCTGTTAAAAGGGAGTTTTTCCTTCCCACTGTTGCCAAGTGCTTACTCATAGGGGGTCGCCTGACTGTTGGGGTTTTCTGTCTATATTGTAGGGTCTTTACCCTAAAATACAAAACGCCTTGAGGTGACTGTGATTTGGCGCTATATAAATGAAATTGAATTGAATTGAATTGAATTTGTACCAACAGTCCATACATTTTAGGAGTAAGTCACATGACTGGCACCTAAAGAGGTGTGTTGTGTATCCCTTTAAATGCACAGTTCTAGCAAGTTCTTCTATTCCTGGTATTTTTAGAACACCTTTAAAAAAAAAAAAATTACAAATCCTGTAAATGCTGAAACGTGTATGTTTACATTTATAATTTCTTTCATTTTATGTGGAGTAGTGATATGGTGGTGTATCAAGGCTCAACAGTAACACACAGCAGGGGAATATCTCTAATGCTCAGGCTCTAAGGGTTAAGGACGTAGCTGTGCTAGCTGCTATCCTTCTTTAATGGGGAATGTTTCTGAAGTGGCAAAGTTCATTGCTAGTTCATCACTGATTCAGTTGTATTTCTCTTGTTCTTTATGTCTCTTGAGCTTTTGTGTTTGATTTAAGGAGGATGAAATCAACTTTGAAGTGAGTCTCTGCAGCAATTGTCCCCTTCAGAATGACTTCAGAGGTCTGAGGCATTTTTGATTTTTTTTTTTTTTTGCTGACAGTTACATTTAATATCAAGGCAGAGCTGACCGTAGATCAGCACTAGCAGCAATGATAAGCCATAAACTGTGTAGGAGTCTTGGTGAACCTGAACCATTATTACAGTCATGGTGAGCTGTAATCAGTAGAACCTGTCAAGTAGGCACCATTACTTCGTATCATACGGGTCAGTATATGAACAAGAGACAAGAGGCTGTAAATGAGCGGAAAACTTGATGAGGAAAGAGTTGAAGAGGTTTGAAGGCAAAGTGATTTACGTGTCAAGGGTAAAGCAGTAAGAAGATATGTGTTTTAATCTTAATAGGAATAAGTTAAGAAATAGGAAAATTACTTAATGCAGAGTTATAATTACATCCCAGTGTGCAAGTCTATTACAATTCATAGTGATGTTTTGTCAGATTGGTCTGAATTTAAATCACTCTCATTTGAATTAGCTTTACATAAGGAAAATGGATTTGATGTATTTCGAGTAAATGTAATTCTACTCATGAATTTTTTATTGCATTTGGATAAGAAATGGCCCCATTATCTCTGAAAAAAGAGAAATGCAATATTTGAAGGATTTAAATTAAAGGGTCAGACCTAACATTTGCACATTTTCAGTCTTTCTCTGTCAGGAAATCTGGCTTGCATGTGAGTTTTTGCACTTTAAACAAAGCCATATTTCAGTTAGTAATGTGCTTTAGCAAAGCTTTTGGAAAAGGGTCAGCTGTTCATTATAGCAGCTACCAGAGATGTTGTTTTTGCTCTTTAAAATAGAAGATTATTATTTTAGTACATCGGTTTCATGTGAGAGAACACATTAAAAAGTACTGAAGCAAATCTGGGGGTTTACATTACTGTATTTTGTGAGGTTAATATCTGGGAATTTACACTTATGGCCAGTAGGTGCAACAATATGTTGTTGAGCTATCAATGAGGTTGATGGCACAACATTTTCTACAATTCAGACATTGTAAAATAATCTAATCTTGTTGGAAGATAATTTAGGAATGGTAAGAGAATTCAAAATTAATGTTCACAGCCACTGCCATGAAGCCTATCCCACCTGCCATAGGGCGAGAGGTGGAGTACACTCTGGACAGGTCTACAGTCTACTGCAGCCATCCATTAACAATGGCTGTAGTCTAACTTTGCCACCAACTCTTGTGCTGGCAATTAGGCACTAAATAAAACACACTGAAAGTGGTTTTGTTAAATACCAAGGCTCCAGACCAGAACCAGCAGGGCCTCCAGAAAGTTTCTCCTCCAAGTGAAAAATTAAGCCAGCACATTATGCTGATTAAAATGATGAACTGTTGTCTCAAAGATTTGATTTTCGTACAAATTAAGCAAACACAACATGGTATTAGTGGGCTGTACCTTTGGACAGAGCCAGGCTAATTATTTCCCAGTTTCCAGCCTTTGTGATGGGATAAAGTATTCATTTGTTGGCTAATAATATTACTAATATTTACTGTATTGTACACGCCTCGAAGTGACAACAATCTTCTCCTCCAGCTCTGTGCATTACAAATCACGAGTGTGTTCATCTCAATTCGAACCATTAATCAAAAGAGACTATTTTACTTACAAAAGCACTGATTATAAAAATAGGGTAAGCATCTGGGGTCCAATTAAGACAACAAATACAATAATCATTGTATCATAAATGTTATCATAAATGTGTCATAAATGTTATGATCCAGCTGTTGGTTGATTATTTATGCTGGGTTTAAGAACTTATAGCAGTTGGTAGTTTGTGTGTATTGGTGATTAACTGCTTAAGTAGGTGGTGTGATAGCTTGAAGGCTGACACCCACAATGAAAAATGAAAAACAACATTTTTTCAACAAAAAAACTAAAAAAAAAAAAAAAATCCATAAAGAAGAAAAGTTCTTAAAAGTACATTTACACAAGTTTCTCCAATAGCAATAGATCAGCTGCAGATAAGAGGCGTCACATAAATTATGTTCACCTGTCCAGGAGAAAAATGGCCAACACAGCGCTAGTTTGAATTCATTTGGTGTGACTCAGATTTATTCTCCTTTCAACAGCACTTCTTCATGCTCTATAAAAAGTGTTTTGGGAGGCATATAACAGGTTTTTAGTTTTACAAACTGCTTTTGGCTTTGGAGCTGGTTGAGCCTGGATAATGTTGAGAGGAGGTCCTGGTTGTAAATTCTGTAGGATTATTAAATCAAAGATTAACTAACTTTTTTTGTAGTATAACTAATTTAATATTTTGTGAAACATACTTGTTTACTTTCTTGATTAGAGTTAGATGAGTGTGTTTAAGGGCAGGGACCTTCTGGAGTCAATAACTTTTAACTAAAATTCCTGGGAATCTCACAGGAAGGATAGGAACCAGTCCATAAGCTGGCATGTAAGACCCCCATAAAACCACAATGTGCTGTTCCCCTACTCCCCACACCCCTTTTCCCTTGTTTCCAGTCATTGTACTCATCTAAGCTAACCTAGCCTGGCTTTATATGTAACATACTGATGTGAAAGTGCTTTCAGTCTTGTTGAAATTTTCTTACTTTGTTGTTAAGTGTCATTAATTCTGACACTGACAATCCTGGATAAAGCTGATTATCACATGGCTCAGTTAAACACAGGATTTTTCAGTCCAGCTGTGCCAGTGTTCACTTGAAAGAGCAGTACATATTAATCATTAATCAGATGTATTAACTCCCAATAGCTTCTTAAAATCTCAACACTATAATATTATAGAATGTTAAACACATCCTTATTGCCTGACTCTTTAGGGAGAAGGGGAGCGAACATGCCTGAGTTTGTGTGTCCGTGTTTTACAACCTTACATCCTCGCAGGAGGGGCACTCCACAGATGGCTCAAGAATATTTTGGTGAACCTCACTAATGGGGGTGAGGGTGCTCATTTAGCAGCCTGATAGAGTCTCATTTAATCCTACAGATGTGTCTTATCAGTATTTTCCAGTTTTTATTACCTTACTTCCTCTACTCTGTATTCCATGCTTATTTTCGCCTATTTTTTTCTCCTCTCCCAGTATAAGCTAAAGTTGGAAAAAGTTGGAGAAAGAGAGGAAAAGAACAGTCTCATGCTGCACCCCATAATGTAATTGTAGAGGCTGGGCTGGGGCTTTGGTGGACATGTGAATGACTTTAATTAAAATCTGAACTGGCATAGGTCACTACAGCATTGGAAGAAACCTTCAAGAAGGATCACTTGACCACTACTTCTACTACTACTAATACTACTACTACTAATAATAATAACGATAAGTAGTAGTAGTAGTAGTATAAGCCACCTTTTAATATAATTTTAAATTGTGTATAATTAGCAAGCCTATATCAAAAATACTGCAGTTTTAGAATTACTACAACCCTCTTTTGGTAGTAAAAACTTTAGTATTTACTAAAGACATGCAGTAAAAATTTTGCGACTGAAAGGCGTGGACAGTTATTTTTGTGACTGGTCTCATTGCAGTGGATTTTTGGGAGTTTCCCTTTCAGACCACAAAATTTGGGGAGGTGATTTACTAAGGTTTGCAGTAGGTAATTTACTACTTTTTGTGCCATTATTTGCCAAAAGAGCATGCATTAACTCAGTCGTGCTTAACTGTGATAGATGTTATCAGACCAAGTAATCGCTGCAGTGCCAAAGCTGTGTTTCCGCTGTGTAGGCTGTAATTGTGTCCTTACCCCAAATGTTTAAAGCCAAGCCCCAGTTATTTCTGGTCCTAACTATTGGTATTTTAATGCAATAGAGTGGAATTTAATGTGGAGGAGGGAAGGGGGAGAATAGTTGCTCAATACAAGACGCATCCAGGCTATGGATATATTACAGGCAGTAAAGTTATTTTTTACAGTGAGCTGAGTGATTCTTAGTCTTTGAGGTTTGTATGCATTTATGCACAGAGTTAGATCCACTGAAAGCACCAAAGCCTCCATATGTGTATCTTCAGTTAGCTGTGTGCATACACAGCTGTGCAACATCACAAATCAACTTTTATGTATTTGGGTTTTTTATTTGTCTCTCATGCTGTATCTTTTACATATTAGGTTGAAATACATATCAAATAACAGCTGTTGTTATGAGTAAGGCAGATCTGAAACATGTAGAATAATTTCTGAATTTTGCAGTAATGCTATTCAGTTGTGACTGAGTGCAATTTGGGATTTTGCAGAAACATTATACTCACTTTGTTTTGCCCACTGCTGGCTGTGCGTCAGATTCTTACCTGCAGCATCACACAGCACAGAGAAAAAGTGAAACTGATGTGCACAATCACACACAAGAGCTGTGGTATCTGGTCAGGATCGGGTGAGACCTGTCGAATGTGTTCTTCTTCTTCAAATCCTACAGGTCAGCTGGAATTGTTTTCAAGTAAATAGCCTATGGATGGGTGAATCCTGTACTCCAGCTCAGCTTTCATGATTCATTCAGAGAACGCCTGCCCTGTCCCCACCCAGTCTCACACTCAATATCTGACCGAAGATTTAGGCTTATGTCAAAACATATTGATTCTCCTTTAACAGCCTTTCCCTGCTCTGAATCGCCATGCTGTTTCCAGAGAGAAACACACATGTAAAACTCATGGTTATACGATACCAGTATACACATTACAAGCTGTGCCTGTGTCACAGATTACTGCTCATTTCAAGTCTGTTTATTTGCATTGCATTTGGTAGATTGCAGTAGTCATTATTGAAATGACCTGGCTGCATCTGTGTTCATGAGTTGGTGCATTGTTAGTAAATCGCCCACTAAATTTGACAAACCCAAAAGCTAAACTGCAATCAGTGACATAATTAATTTTTCCCCAATAAATATATTGGGGAAAAATATTAACAAGGAACACGTTGAAAAAATAAGACTTTTATTGATACAAAGCAGAAATAGCACATGCACAAACTACTGGACCAGCCAGCAATAATAAAGGGTACTGGCACAGCACTACTCAAAGCTAGGGTTAAAAAGAGCTTTATAACAAATGCATCAAGCTCATAGTAAAATGTGCACAGTTGAACAAGTAGGCAGACGTCTTACTAAACTCACAAATAAATCAGGGCTTCTCTGTACATTTGTCCTCGTGTTAAGATACTATTTTAGGTTATGCCGTGGCATCATATGTGACTATGTCGCAGCATGAGATGTCATAGAATTAGAAGACAGTCGTTAAAGATAACACATGTTGTCATCAACACGTGCAGAATGGTCTATGTGAGAGCCATGGACCACAGGGGTTGTAAGCTGCAGAGCTATAAAAAAAAAACAAAAAAAAAAAAACCCTCAAGGACTGATCCACCAGTCACTGAAAGCTTTAGTACAAGCACACACAATTTTTCAGTCCTTATGCTGTCCATCAAAAGTGCCAGAAAACACCACAATTTACTGTAAACATGCTTACTAAATTTAAACTAAATACTTCATTCATGTATGAGACGTGCTCAGACAGGGACTCATCATTTACCAGATCTGAACAGTTTCTTCCTATATAATGAAATAGAAAATGAAATGTATGAGTAAGCTAATTGCTGTATGGATAATGTGACAGTTTGCAGACCTCCTATAGCCCTGTCTGCCCTTAAATTGGCAGCAGTGGCCTGTGCATCACACAAAGCAAAGAAAGAGAGGGACAGAGTGGTGTAGCTGAGATTAAAGTAGAAGAGATCTCATATGTGTAGGGCAGTTTCAGGTGAACAGAGGAGTGAAAAGGGGGGGAAGAGAAGGGGAGATGATGTCCTGGGGGGGGGGACAAAGGGAAAATCCACAGGAAGGCGGAAGAAAGAGAGTAGAGTGAAAAAAAAGGGAAAAACACCAGACTCACTCACCCTCACCCACTTTATGACACACTCTGTTCATATAGATTTGTGTTATTTATGTTATTTATCAAAGAGCAGCACCAATCTAGAACCTAGTTCTGCTGCAATTTCATGCACTTTGCATTGAGTCATGCATTTAAGGTAGAAGAATACAAAGACAAGGTTGAGGTGTACAGTGTAAGTGCTGTTGATTGTGCATGCATGCTGTCAGCTAGTTTCAGAGAAAAAAAAATTGATAAGTGCCCAACAACTACATCAGGAAAAGTGTTTGTCACCTCACCAGAGATGTTTTTTCAAGAGCTGTGAAAGTCTTTACAGGCAAGTGCTCAATCCTGCACATAATGCACAAAATGGCATAGATTTTTAGAGGCTTGGTCCTTGGATAACAGGACATGTCATGTCTATTGGGTGAAGAGGAATAGACGTGTCTACTCCAACAGTTCAGTCTCTTAAAAGTAACTAAATACATAACTAAATTTTGTTTTTGTTTTATTTGTGACTGCAAATAAAGGAATGAAAAACAGGTCCGGATCACATTTCCTATCAACGTGATGAGGAAACTTTGTTAGTTTATATATTTGGAAAGTCACAAACACTTTGATACTGCATGTATCACTAATTTCTTCACCATAATCACTGCATTTATTTTTGCCCCTGAGAATATGCAATCTTTTTACATCCACTTGCACTGACTGTATCAACCCAAACCCAAAATCTTTCCCTCACCTTAACCAAAGTGCTTTTGTTGCCTCAACCACAACTTACCTTACACAAATACTGTATTTTTCCATCATCAATGTAAAAATCTAAGGACTGCCCATCATACTGACAGATAAGAGCACTGATCTATCATTACGTTAAGTACCACAACTAAACGCTGTTACAAACTTGAACAACACTGCTCGCAGTGTCTGGTGGTTTGTCTCTTTCATAACATGACATTATGTATACATTTATATTATGGAGTCTTTCATCAAGGTCTTGGAGCATGTCTATGACCACTACAGGGTGCAGGATTTCCTCTTGGTGAGTGAGGATTTGCAGTATTGGAAAGTCCCACATTCAGAGTGTTTTGTTGACTTCTGATAACTTTCCTATGAGAAATGGTCTCTCGCCTGTAAAACTGCTGTAAAATGGCCATAGCAATAGCATTTCCTAAGTAGCAGAAGAGGGAGGGTCCATCCTTCAGAATAAAATCAAATTGGACACTAAAAGTTGTTGTCCAGTTGATTATGGTCAAGCTAGCACCAGTCCAATAAATCCGCGTAGTTTATATTTGCCTGTCCAGTTACAATGACGATAGTGTTTTAGTGGTGCCTGCTGTAACTGCAGAAAAAAGAAATTGCTTCTTGCGACGTTGATATAAGAAGTGACTGCACAATTCGTGTTTCTGTTTGTGTTTTGTCTCCATGTCCTCATGCAGGCTTTTTTTTTTTGTATTTTGGTTATTGTGATCAAGTTGGCTTTGAAAATGTAATGCTATTAAATATGTTTCATTATCATTAAAGAATGAAAATTAAAATGACAGGTAAAATTAGATTAGGACAGAATTTTTACAATTTATTCATTTATTTTTGTTTAGAACATAACATTTTTAGCATGGTTAGTTTTCGGTTTTGTATACAGACAACAAGAAAGTCTAACACAACCCATGGCCTAAACCTTACCACAGCCAGCACAGTCCAGCTCTTTACACACTCATCATCCACTCCAACCACTCAACTGTTGTTTTATGTGGGGATTCATTCAAAAATAAATAAATAGATTAATCCAGTCAGTGATTATGTTGTGCCTAAACATAACTTGGAAAACAATCTAGTAAAATTGTGTGAAATGTAATTTCTATGACACAGGGTTGAATCTGGAAAGGATTAAAACCACTAGTAATCCATAAATGGAGCTTTAGCAATATCAGTGGACTAGTGTGATTTGCGGTTGTGTCACTGGACTTGTTCCAGGCCATAACTGGGGCCAGAATTTTTACCAGTGTGAGTACAAAGTGTGCTTAATAATTACAAAAATGACAGTCATTACTCCACCAGCCCTTTGAAAGCAATGGGGCTACGAGCTGTTGTAGACAGCCTTTAAAAGGCTTTGACTGAAAGTGCCACAAAAAGCACCATGGCTTAAAAAGCCATGTCCAGTGTTTGAAGATAATTTGTTCTTTGGATTTTGAACATTGTGTGTAATTCAAGGCTACATTGAGTTAAAAACTAGACTGTGTTCTGTCATTTCTGGGGGGAAAAAAGTCTATTTCCTATAACTTTTTTGTGTAACTAGAAATTTGTTTATTTTAATATAATTTGACCAACAATGACATACCAGATTTTCTAATGTGCCCATGTTTAGGTAATTCTTCTAAGGCTGAAAAATGAAAAAAAAAAAAAAGTAGACTAAAATTATTGACCATGTTTATGGTGTTGGTTCCTTTCGGAGCATTTTTAATGTGATTGTCTGACAAATAATATGGCCTGCTGTTTAAGAATTCTGTACTCCTGTTTGTTGAATATTATTTTCTAATATTTGTCTGTTACTTAGCACTATTAAGACACTCTTTCTAACCAAGCTTGCTAGTGTTATATGACACTCACCATATGACTACACAGCTGTCATATGGTAAGAGACGGGGTACACCTTGGAAAGGTCACCTGTCTATTAGCTTATAAAGCCTGACGTCATTAGCCATTTCCTGGCAGTGTTGCCAACTTAGCTACTTTGTTGCTATATTTAGCGAATATTCAGACCCCTCTAGCAACTCTTTTTCAAAAAAGCAACTAGCGACAAATCTAGTGATTTTTTCTGGTGTTGCTGGAGACTTTTGGAGACTCTGAGGTGAAAACACGTATCGTTCTTACTCTTCTCAACGAGCAGTGGGTACTGCCGTGGGCCCCTCCCCCGACCCAAAGCACTCACAGGTGGCCCAGTCCTCGAGCAGCAGTCCCTCCCAGCTGCAGTCAGAGCAGCAGATGTTCACCTCTCTGCATCTAGACTGCAAATGAATCGTGCATGAACGAAGCCGCCACTGGCTGATCCCGAGCCAGCGTGTCTCTTTCGGGTCACTTTTGCCGGTCCCAAGCCCAGATGAAGGAGGAGGGTTGCAATTGTGACATAAAAAAACCAAGAATCGACAGAAGAAAGTTTATTTGTAGTTCTAAACATATTTAGGGTGTTTTTTACTCTCTTTTTGTCTCTCCCACAACGTTATTCGACTCTCCTACAGCGTCCATTACAATTACATACACATGGTCAATTATGCAAATTAGATGATGACATAATTTAGCGACTTTTAGGACAGCCAACAGCTACTTTCCTTACTGAGGAGTTGGCAACACTGTTTTCTGGTCCAAATGGTCCTTCGGTTCCCAAAAGCAAACAAACTCTGAGGCACCACTGAGAGTTAACAATGCTCCAAATTCTTCCAGCTCCATTGAAATGATCAGTGTGGCTGTTCTCCCAGGTGTTACAATAAATTTCAACATCCAGGCATCCATGAAAAAGAGGATAAAGTTTAGTGGTGTTAAAAGTTAGCAGGAAGTTAGTTAGCTAATTTTGATCTAAAGATGATATTCCGACTGAAGTATTTCTAAAAAACTAAAACGTACAGCTCTGCTATCACTTTCAATGTAAAAAAACCCTAAAAATTAGCAGTGTTTGGAGGGTCAGTGCATTTGGGCTACCTGGTGGCTAACTACAGAGCTATGGTTAGGCTAATATAAACATATTAGCACAGGGAAGATGTAGGATGAGGGTTAAGATTTTCATCAATAAAAGTTCATGTTCAGGGTGCTTGATGGGCCGAAACACGCACCATCATATGACAAACTTTAGCCAAGAGAGATGATCCATCCACAACATGAGGTTAGTCATTAATATGTTTGGTTTTGATTACTCACTATGAAAAACTCCTGATCCTAAATTTAGTGTCCACACTGAAATCTCAGTCAGCCCAAGAGTGATTCTTTTCTGATATTTGGTATCTGGGACGCCGTGAGCCCATGGGCTGTAGTTATACCGTGAGTTTTTAAAAATTTAGCATAAACACATGCTGCACATGAATAGTGCCAATAAAAAGCTGAAGAGGCCGAGACTGCCCGCTGATTACTTTTTGGGGACTTGTTTCACTAAATAAAACAAGACACAAAGTATTATAACAGGTTGAAAAGACGACAGCCTCAATCAAAGCAGTAGATGCTTGGACTCAGAAATAGGGCTGATACACCATCACTTAACAACTGGATTGGGGGGCCAACACAAAGAGACAGACAACCACTCATGCTGACATTCACAGCTACAGCCAAATTCAAAATCACCAACTGACCCAACATGCATGTATTTGGACCGCGGGAGGAATCCGGGGCACCCGGGGAGAACCCGCAGCCAGCACCAGCCTGTGGATGGATTTGAACCCAGGACCTTCTTGTTGGTGCTAACCACTGTTCCATTGTGCCACCCATTCTTTCATAAATCCACTATGTAGTGTTTTCTATATGGTGCACTCACTAGGACGCGTGTGCAAACAGCTGTTGGTACATTTCGAACACTACTTGGATGTACCGCTTTGTACATCCAAATAGAATTATGTGCTGGCTGTTCACAGTTAGCTTTGTGGCTAAAACAGCCATCTGCACTACAGTTAAGGACACAACAATGCTGCTTTTATTTTGGATAAATAAACTTTGTAACTGGCACATTTCTCAATAGCATTGAAATAAACATAATAACACATGCAGCTTCATTTACAAGTGATATTGGCTGCGACTGCAGCTGTGACTGTGCTATTATATATGCATCTTCAGTAAAGTAATTGTGAATTAATGCCTCCCATGCAAAGATGTCAAATACACTAAATTATTTAAGCAGTCGTCCCATTGTTGTTGCAACTTGCATGAAAATATTTCATATTTAAGCAACTAAAGTCTAAAATGCATTTCAGTAGGTGTTTAATTACATTTATTTTTATGGTTAGGAAGAAGGGGAGAAGAGCCACTGCATGGTTGACATGTCTGAATGAATGTTATTATCAATGGATATCAAGAGCAGGAAAGAAATTCACATTAACTCTATATCTGATATATCTGATAGCTCTTTTTTTGCCCCTAACAGACAGGGTGCAATGCACAACCGTCCAGGTCGATGCATGTACCGTACAGTTTCCCTACACTACTTTCTGGTGTGTCACATGATGATTTTGTAGTGCACTATGGAGAGGATGAAATTTACAGTTAAGATTTTAAACAGCACTAAAAAATGGCTGATTCATATAGTTCAGTATATATAGCAAATGAATCGTCATTTGTGATAATGCTAATTCTAAATGATTTCACAAACCAGTGGGTGACATCACAGTGGCTAATATTTCATCCTGTTCATGGTTAGAGAAAAAGACTGCGATGGACTAATACGCCATAATCTCCAACATCACCACTTTCCAAAATTCTGGATTTATTATGCCACTCCCAATATAAAGAAAACCTGACTCAGTTTCAGGGCCTTGAACAGAAGCAACAAAGCAGTACAGTCATGATAATTTATAAATTGGCTTGTGTGTATTTATCGACCCACTTCGATGTGTAAATGTTCTTTCTTGGATAAATCATAGTAGTCAAACTGATCAAAATACATTTAAAATGTGGCTAAAATTAAGATTCCTTAAAGTAGCCCGTTTGATTTTAGCAGTGGAATCTAATGAAATCTTCCATATGTGGAGAAAACTACCAAACAAGAGAAAATGAATACAGCTTACAGGTCTTAGAGAAAAGCTTACAATTTGCTGTGAGAACTTTGTTTGAAAGGCTATTCATTAATTTTTAATAAAGAGCTGTATTATGTGTGATTACAAGCCATGAGATTCATCCACTCCATGTTTAGCTCTAGTCCACTTAATTTTAGAGGTTAACATGAGGTTAATTGCACTGAAAGCCTGGTCCCAGAATGTATAGCCTATAGTGGCCAGAGAGTTGTTTGTTGCTTACCAACACTTGGCAATATGTGTTTAAAGAATAAATAATGAGAGGAGGAAATAATTACAAACATATTAATTGGTGTCATTTAGTTGCGAAAGCCACTTATGAATTAAAAGTAGTTACATAAAGTTTAGGAACTGGTTACCTAGCAACAGATCTTGTGATAAACACTAAAATATGAAATTGCCAACTCTGTAGACTTAGGGCTCTGCACATGCTACAGATGTGTTGAAGGAAAAGCCACACATCAAAGATCTTAGGTGATGAAGTGCTTTCATAGCACCACTGATTGTTACAAACTAAGCCTAACAGGTGCCAAAATCTAACTTTAAATCCGCTGCTTCCAGTTAGTAACAGACACTTAAAATAACATAAATTTCAGTTGCTAAGCGTGTTAACATGTCAGAGTTTTGCTTTTGACATATTATTTTCTCAATGCAGATTTTCACACGCTATTAAATTAAAAGCCAGTGTATTCAAATCACTGTGAATGATGCTGTAAGCCCAAGGGAAGCAATTATCTGTGTATTGGAAAGGATGAAACGCAATGTTAAATTTGTAGGCAGTACTGTAGTAAGCTGTAAGTGATACCAACACAGTGCAAGTGTCTTATCAGGCTAAAGAACACTGTGTATGTACTATTTGTGTGAGCGTGAATATGTGTGCTTTATTGGAGATACATCATGTCATTGCAAAATTTTATGGTGCTTACTAGTTTAATAGGTTTAGCTTGTAAAGTGAGAGTGTCATTATTTCTGGGCATTTTTACAAACCCACCCACACTGTGGGCTTTAATGCCAGTCACAGGGATCAGACACCCCTGCTGCATTTTCAACTTGAAAATAATATAAAATGCTTTTCAACTCGAGCAGATGTGAGACTCAGTGGGAGGCTGTTTAAAATCTGCAGTTAGCACTTTTAGCTTGATTATGGTTGTCAAAGAAATTTGACATTGTGTGTACCCCAAGAATTTTATTTGAAAGCATTTTTGTACTGTACTTTATAGTGATTCTTGTTTTATTGTTTCACTTTTCTTTTACTTCTTTCATGTTATTTTTTTCTTTTGCTCATTGAATTTTTCCTCATTATTATCCTCTTTCTGCACCATGCATTATACCATTTTTTAAGATGTCACAGTATATGAATAAATTTCATTTATCTTATCCTCCCTCTGTCCACTTTCTCCATTTCCTTCCACATTTCCTTCCATATTTTATTTCCTTGCTACCCTCCCTTCTCTCTGACTTTAGACGGAGTAATAAATCATTCAGTCCACTTGAAGGAGCTAGGTTTACTCTCACATGGTCTCTGTGACCTAGAAATACTAGCAGCTTTCTTCACATGGTTGGCTCTTTGACAGAGACCTTCACATCAGCCATGGTCCAATGAGGTCAACACCTTTCTTCCAGTCACATTCTTGACAAATTTTTTGCACTGCAAAAAAATGTCATAATACTGTGAGGGCTTAATGTGTTTTTGATTGGGCGGTGGATCACTTAATTTCACGTTTGATTAGGGAGCTTGCTCTACATAAAGAATGTCAACATACATAATAAAGAATGGGTTATCATTTTGACTGAAGTCCTTAGAAATAATCACATCATGTAGTAATTACGCAGACAATGACACAGACAATTCACGTAAAAGTAGCCAGCTACGATACGGCTGCTTTGCTTAAAGTGAAGCATTGAGTCAGTTTAGAGCAACAATGGTTTGTGTTTGAAGCAAAGAAAATCTAAGTCTAAAAGTAAGTCCGTGCTATTTTCAGGTTTCACAGAGTGTTCAAACCTTTGTCTTATGGGTCAAAGGCCTCTACTTAACCTATTGTACCACCACATCTATTTCCTATTTCCTAATCCAGAGACTGGCCAAAGTCTTCCTTCATGGACTCAACTTTCTGAAGCGTGATAACACAACCCAGAGAAGGTATGGTCTACTTAACTCTCTGTCAGCAATATGCTGAATGGTTATTATTATTATTTCCCACCAAAAGAAGTTGAATACCCCAGCTTTAAAGTAATTAAGCACAACACTTATGGTCCTTTTCTACAGTGGGTTCGGAACGTATTCAGACCCCCTTCACTTTTTTCAATTTTATTATGTTGTAGCCTGAAGCTACAATTATTTAATTTCATTTTTTTCTCATTAATCTACACTCAGTACCCAGTAATGACAAACTGAAAACAGAATTTTAGGATGTTTGGTAAAATTATTAAAAAGAAAAACCTGAAATATCACATTTACATAAGTATTCAGACCCTTTACTTAGTACTTAGTTGAGGCACCTTTGGCAGAAATTACAGCCTCTAGTCTTTTTGGATATGATGCAACAAACTTTGCACACCTAGAGGATTTTCTACCATCCTTCTTTGCAGAACCTCTCAAGCTCAGTCAGATTGGATGGGGACTGTCAGTAGACAGCCATTTTCAGGTCTTTACAGAGATGTTCGATAGGGTTTAAGTCAGGGATCTGGCTGGGCCACTCTAGGACATTCACAGAGTTGTCCCTAAGCCACTCCTGTGTTGTCTTCGCTGTGTGTTTAAGGTCGCTGTCATGTTGGAAGGTGAACTTTTAGCCCAGTCTGAGGTCCTGAGCACTGTGGAACAGGTTTTCATTGAGGATATCTCTGTCCTTTGCTCCATTCAGCTTTCCCTCAATCCTGACCAGTCTCCCAATCCCTCCTGCTGAAAAACACCCCCACAGCATGATGCTGCCACCACCATGCTTCATTACCTATTGGGTAGGTGATGAGCAGTGCCTGGTTTCCTCCAGACATAATGTTTAGAACTGAGGCCAAACAGTTCAATCTTGGTTTCATCAGACCAGAGAGTCTTGTTCCTCAGTCTGAGCCCTTCAGGTGCATTTTTGCAAACTCCAAGAGGGCTTTCATGTGTTTTGCACTGAGGAGAGGCTTCTGTCCAGCCACTCTGCCATAAAGCCCAGATCTGTGGAGGACTGCAGTGATGGTTGTCCTTCTGGAACTTAGTCCCATCTCCACACAGGAACTCTGAGCTCAGTCAGAGTGACTGTTGGGTTCTTGGTCACCTCTCTCACTAAGGTCCTTCTCCCTTGCTTGCTCAGTTTGGCTGGGCGACCAGCTCTTGGAAGAGTCCCGGTTGTGCCAAACTTCTTCCATTTGAGAAACATGGAGGCCACTGAGCTCTTGGAAACCTTCAGTGCAGCATAGATTTTTTTTGTAGCCTTCCCCAAATCTGTGCATTGCAACAATCCTGTCTCTGAGCTCTGTAGGTAGTTCCTTTGACCTCATGGCTTGGTATTTGCTCTGATATGCATTGTCAGCTGTGAGGCGTTCTATAGAGAGGTGTGTGTCTTTACAAATCATGTCCAATCAGTTTAGTTGATCACAGGTGGACTCCATTTAAGGTGTAGAAAAATCTCAGCAATGATCAAGAGAAATGGGAGGCAGCTGAGCTAAATTTCAAGTGTTTTAGCAAAAGGTCTGAATACTGATGTAAATGTGATATTTCAGTTTTTTCTTTTTAATAAATTTACAAAAAATCCTAAAATTCTGTTTTCAATTTGTCATTATGGGGTACTGAGTGTAGATTAATGAGAAAAAAAAAGAATTTAAACAATTGTAGCATCAGGCTGCAACATAACAAAACTGAAAAAAGTGAAGGGGGTCTGAATACTTTCTGAATCCACTGTATCTGTGTGTGTGTGTGTGTGTGTGTGTGTGTGCCTGCTTTGCATCAGGACGTGCCCTCTGGAGGCTGTCATGGCTATTTCAATGATTGATCAAGATTATTGATCTGTAATCGAATTCCCACAGTGTGTGTGTGTGTGCATATTTGTGACAATGGCATGGAATAAAACACGTCCCTATATATAATGTTATGTGATGGTCACCATGGAAACACACCCAAGGGGCACCTACCACACACTGATAATAATGTTTGGCCTAGATACCCATCCTCAACCGATAACAGAGGGAATGTATTTCTGTATGTGCGAGTGTGTGTGTGTGAGTGTGTGTGTGTGTGTGTGTGTGTGCATTTCAGTACTAATGTAAACCAGCATTTGAACACACCACAATGACACGGCTGGAGTAAAAAATGCATGAAATGAGTCTGTGGAGCAGAAAGTCTTGCATGAGTTACACAAGACAGTAAGTGTGAGAGAGATGAGATGAGCTGGAAGGAGAGGGAAAACGAATGGGAGTGGGAGTGGGAACACACAGCCAGGGAGACCCAATAACAACGGATTACAACCTATGCGCACGCACACAAACACTCAGGCAGCGGCTTCAAACAATGCTCATCAGTTTCCTCCTCAGGGAGAGTAGGATATTAGCTGCAGAGGTCGGTGTGAGTGTTCGTGTGGTTGAATGTGTCCTAGATATCTTAAATCATGTTGTTGAGATACACTAAATCTTTGATGTATGATGTAGGTGTAAGAGTTACAATAGCTCTGTAGAGTCTAGCTGCTGTGAGTGAAGATTGTGTACTGCACAGTGTTTTCCTACTCTGAGTGAAAACCTAATCTTAGTTTGTAGTCCCAGAGGTAAATCATCTCCTTTTGTATTTAAGTTCAGCTCTTGGCTCAGAGCAAAATATCTCAGGAATTTGGTTTAGACCTTCGTAGCCCTAGATGATGACTCATTTGATTCAGTTTTTTCATGTCAAGCACCCCCAACAGATAACGATTTCTACTGTAGCTCATGACAAGAAACAGGTTATGAATTAAAGACAAAATATAAATCCACTTGATACTTTTGTCATAGATTTTTCAGACTGAGGAGCTGGTGTGATGAGCCCTCACAAGATATTTCCTTCGCTTGTGTTTTGATAACTCTGATGGAGACTGCTGTCCAACATATCAGTCAAAATAAATTTTCTTATTCATGAAAGCATTTGGAGAACCTTTGTGAAAGCATTTGCATTTGATATGATTCTCCACTCATGTATTCACATTTTTAATTTGCACCTGTCTGTATCTAGATCAAATGAACAAAATCCCATCAACTGCAGCTGAAGTTCACTTCAGTGCTAGCCTTGGGCACACCTTCATTTACAGAGCTGTCTTCATTAAAACTGTCTGATATTAAAGGAAATGCTGCTCTGTGAGCCTCTCTTGGGCCCTAGGTGGCGGCTGGTCCAGGTGGTCGACCACGTAGCCAGTACGCTGCTGTGGGTGCTGCAGGATGTCAAGCTCTCTCGCTGGCATTTTTCCAAGTCTTCCAGTCAATGGCACTGGTTCTAGCTTGCTCAAGATCAAATCTTTGGCCCTTCAAGTCGTCCTCGATCTGTTTGGTCCATGTTTTCTTTGGCGTGTTTGACACCGATGAGAAGGCCATTGGTTCCACAGCAGTCGCTGCGGTATTCGACTTTCGCCCATTCTGCAGACGTGCTGGTCCATCGAAGCCTACGTTGTTGTATTTGATCACCGACGGTTGGTTGCTGCTGGCAGCAGTCTCAAATGACTTTGTTCCGGATGTGATCATGAATGGAAACTCCAAGAACTTGTCACAGACAACGCATTTGGAATTCCTCAAGCTTGTTGAGGTCTTGTTTTGGAGCCGTAAAGGAGGATGGGCAGGATCAGCGTTCGGAAGAAATGGATCTTGGTCTTCGTACTAATGTTAGGCTTCTTCTACAGGCACCACCGAAGGGATGCAAACGCCGCTGCCGCTTGGCCCATTCTGCTGTGGACGTCTGCTGCCGATACAATCTTCATTTCTTGGACTTACTCTGTAAGCCTGGAAACAACTACAGCTTCATTATGTTACAACAAGCAAAATATGTCTGGGTTTAAGTATTATAACAGTAAGTCAAACTGGAAATTACATGTCCCTCTATAGTTGTCTATAATTGTAGACTTGCTAACAACCCCAGTACACTTTTCAGATAACAGAATCAACCATTTTTGACATTTTGACACAAGAGCATTGCTAAAGAAAAACTGTTTGAGGAACACCAGGAAAGTGCATATTTTAAAAAGAAATAAATGAATTTATTAGAATGGCTCTCATTGATCATCAATAGCACCTGGATTCATGAGAAGTTACAGCCGATTTTCATTCTCCCCTTCTTGAAGCAGAAAGATGATCAACTTGTCTGCACCAATCAGAGAGATATTATACTGCTTTCTATCCCTTGAAAACTGTTTTCATGAATTCTCCTTAACCGTTCTATTCCAGCTGTCAGAAGCAAACAATGCCCTCAGAAGGCTGGCTTTATGCCCGAACTGTGCGACAATAGATCACATATCAGCTCTTGGCCTGATCATTGAGAAGTCTAGAGAGTTCCAGAAGGACCCTCACCTTTACACCGCCTTCATCGACCTTAAGTCTGGATTTGACACTACCGATCACGCCTCACTCTGAAAAACACTAGTGACTCTTGGGATGGTGCCTAAGATTATTTCACTCTTCCAGCAGCTTTACAGCAATGCTGATCGCTGTGTTCATATCAGTAGTAAAGACTCTGATTGGTTCCCCATAAACAGCCGAGTTCGCCAAGACTGTGTTGCAGCTCCTGATCTCTTCAACTGTGTTATTGACTGCCTAATGTCCAAGGTATGGTAAGAGCTTGCCTGGTGTATCCTTTGGAAACTACAACTTAGATGACCCGATACAATGTTGATACAACAATTCTTTGCATAGGTGCTACTTTGCATAGGTTCCAAGCTGAAGTCTGAAGGTAAACTGGGCAAAAACAAAGTTGATGTTTATTGGTGATGGCCCTTGTCCTCTGCCAGTTCATACTGAACAGGAAACTGTGGTTATTTTGGTTAAACCAGTATTTGATCGCAGATGAGCCCTTGCTGCTGGAGTCATGCAGGCTCTTTGGAAGCCACTGTGGAAACATTGTTCAATTTCCAGAGAAAACAAGCTCTGCATCTATAATACCTCAGTTCTCTCTGTTCTACTGTATGGCTTGGAGACATGGCCACTCAACAATATCCTCAGAGCTTGACTGGATGGATTTGATGGTAGCATTGTTGGTACTCCCAGGTGTCAAATCAGGACCCTCAGACTGAGAACACAGCAATCTCCAACTGTGCTGGCTGCACAGATGGAGTGTGATGGACATCTTCAGTGACTACCACACAACCATCCTACCAAAGTAATCCCAGTTCAACTGAGGCGCTGCAGGATGGAAGCAGCCATGAGGTGTTCCACGCACCAGATGGAACTACGTTGTCAGTGATGATTTAAAGAACCTCTGCAAAGATCTTGCATGGATCGTCTCCAGTGGAAACATCTAGTGTCTCGCTTTGGCTCGATGCACATGCTGTCACTTCGGCTTTCTGATGGTGATGACAGTCCCAGATATGCATTCAGGGGTTAAATAACATATAGCATCTAGAATAAGCTCAAAGCCTTAGCCTAAATACAGCTGAGGGTGATATGCAGGCCCAGAAGAAAATGACTGTGTGCATCTGAAATTTGAGGTGGTGCGCTTGATGTCTAACAGTGGTCGATGTCCACCAAAAACTGTTTAATGTCTAGTTTAAGTAGCCTACAAGTACAGCTTTTTTCTGGATCAGTCATAATGTGCAAATACACAAAACGTTATTAAAAATAATAAACTGAGGGTGAGGTACATAGACCTGAGACTTCTGACAAACTGCTGATGAAAACTGAGAAAATGTGAAGCAGATTTTTGACTCCCAGATTATTCACATTTATACACACGGAGTATTTTTGCAGTTTGTATTGCACATACATTTGGATGACAGATTTTTTTTGAAGTCTCTCTCCCTTTTCTTACATCTTGTATCTGTTAATTCACTGAGATAAGTTCGATTTTCTCTCTCAAATTGAGTTCACATGCTCTCATGACTCCACTAAAATCTGCTTTGCTTTCAGTCTGAACATTTTGACAATATTCCTTAGCTGAGATGTCACAAAATGACGACTACACAAAGGATAAATCCTTCTCATTTAAGCAACAGCAACATGTTTTTTCCACCAGCACAGCACAATCCCCCCCTCCCGCTAATAAGACCTAAGATTAGCATAATGTCTATTTTTAATCTATCCACATTTATTTTCTAGTATTTAATGAGTATATAGCCCCTCACAGCCACCACCCAGGGACTCTTGTTTTCTGTCTAACAGAGTGTAAACATTAAACAAAACATCCCCAGAAAATGATTGGGAGGCCACATGTAAATATTAGAAAATTAACAGGAGAGCATTTAAGTCTAGTGCTCCCTGTAAGCTGTTTGCTACTGTATAGCCTGCTTTATCTCCAATATCAACTCCCAAAGTGTAATTCAGGGACCGCCAGGGGGCCTTTGGGGAATTGCAGGGCACCCCCAGAAAAATGAGCATTAGTTCAGTGTCAGCGCTATTTTAAGACGTTAAGGATGTTTACTTTTCCACCGCCTGCCTCGTATTCGCCTGTTCTCACCTACTACAATATTTACTACGGCACTGCAGTACTACTACTGCAATATTTACTACTGTGTTGGCTTTAAAACAAACGTGTCACTTCTACTATGGAAATTGGTATCATGGGTATTGCTGCAAAGTAGCAAAATCACTTTACGCAAGTAGTCTGTACACAGAAGTACAATTTTTAGATACTTGTACTACTTTATGCTTTCCATTTCATGCCACTTTATACCCTTATTTTACTACATATGACAGAGAAATTTCACTGGTTACTCGTTGCTTTGGCCTGTTTCAAAGCTGCAGTTAACAGCTACTTTTAAGGTTATAATCATGAGGGAAAACTAGCTGATCATAATACAGTGTAATAGACTTTGATCAGTGATAGCCTACAACCAGTAGTGAAATGAACTGCATTCATTAAGATTATCTTAGATTAAGTAATTGATCTAGTAGTTTACATTATTTTTTGCAGAGGCTTGCAGGTAGTTCAACTACATTCACATTTGCATAGTCATTCAAGTAATTCGATGACATCTTTCCCCCTTGTGTTCATGATTAAAGACTACAAACAGTTTGTTTCTCCACTGTAGTTGGATTCCCTTTGATGAGCCACATAACACACATTTGTTTATTATATTCTTGGCAGTTTTGTCCTTTGTTTAGGGGGTCTGGTTGAGGTCTGAGGGGTTTTTCCCAAAGCTGGACTCTCACCTCAGCTGTGAAAAAACTGCTGATTATTGTTTTTAATGTAAAGAATTTGAATATATACATGCCAATTAATTCAAAGTATTAATTATTTCTATTTATTAACAAATGCCCACGTTAGAAGTTACCTGGCTGAGTAATCCCGCAGTTCTAATAGATGGATATTTTGTTTTTTGGTCTATATATAACTTATGAACAAGCTGGCACCATAGACTGTATATATAGATGGACGTAACTTCTGTGGCTGAAAACTGAAGCCAAAGTGCCTTAAACTGTCTTTTTTCAAATAGCCAGCAGGGACCGAATGGTCAGTAAAAGAAGTCTGAGTGTTTCCTGATGAGTTTATGGTCTCGATTAATAGTTTCAAGTCCAAAATTGGACAATAGAAGATTGGACAAATGTTGCCTGGTCTGATGAGACTCGATTTCTACCGCAACATTCAGATGGTAGGGTCAGAGTTTAGCATAAACAACATGACAGCATCAATCCACCTTGCCTTGTATCGATGGTTCAGGCTGCTGGTGGTGTAATGATGTGAGGGATATTTTCTTGGGACACATTGGACCTCTTAGTACTAAGTGAGCATTGAGCCACAGGGGCGGCTGAGCCACAGGGGCGGCTGTGGCTCAGGAGGTAGAGCGAGTCGTCTACTAATCGGAAGGTGGTTCGATCCCTGGCTCCCCTAGTCTGCATGCCGAAGTTTCCTTGGGCAAGATACTGAACCCCACGTTGCCCCCGATGCATTCATCGGAGTGTGAGTGTGTGTGAATGTTAGTACTTAGCACTTAAGTGTAGATAAAAGTGCTGTATGAATGTATGTTTGACTGGGTGAATGTGGCATGTAGTTAAAGCGCTTTGAGTACACAGAATCTGAGTAGAAAAGCGCTAT
>VUQI01033088.1:0-11658 GCA_015106735.1 Paratilapia polleni | reverse complement strand
TTGCTTCAGCTACTGCCAGAGCCGTGCTCCGCTTGGCCTGCCGGTACCTGTCAGCTGCCTCCAGAGTCCCACAGGCTAACCAAGCCCAATAGGACTCCTTCTTCAACTTGGCGGCTCCCTTCACCTCTGGTGTCCACCATCTGGTTCGGGGGTTACAACCACGACAGGCACCAACCACCTTGCTGCTGCAACTCCGAGCAGCAGCCTCAAAAATGGAGGTACCGAACATGGTCCATTTGGACTCAATGTCACCCCACCCCAATGTACAGGCAGCGAACCAGGGGGAAATAAGGATACCCACCCCTGCCCGCCGTCTCACCCAGGGCAACACCAGACTGGAACAGAGTCCAGCCCCTCTCCAGGAGACTAGTTCCAGAGACTATATCTAGCCGGTATCGCTCAACCTCACGCACTAGATCAGGCTCCTTCTCTACCAGAGAGGTGACGTTCCATGTCCCAATAGCCAGCCTCAGTAGCCGGGGATCAGACCGCCAGGGCCTCTGCCCTTGACCGCCACCCGACACACATTGCACCCGACCCCTACGGTGCCTCCTGTGGGTGGTGGGCCTGCAGGAGGGTTTTCTACAGCAAGTGCATTTTTTTAAAAATTCTAAAAACAAGAAACCTGAGTGTCTGTACAAAGCAAACCCAGGGTATCTTTTTGTTATCTGGCTTCACTCAACCAAACATGGGTAATCTAAACACAACATCCAAGTCAATCCAGGTTTTCCTAATCTAGCAAATATAGTGTGTTTACATAAAAGAGGCATTTTGGCTCCAAATGATCAGTGGTGAATCACAGGCCGGTCTGGTGATACATATTTCTCACAAGAAGAAAAAAACTATAATCCTGAACAAATTTGAAGAATCTCAAAATATCATACAGTCTGAAAGCAACACACGTGCTGCAGCCATAGACTGTACAAAAGATGGACGCAGCTACTGTGAAGCTTCATTGGTTAGTGAAGCCTTGAGATAACGATTGTCATATTTTTAAATCAGATGTGACAAGTGTAAGGTGAATCTGACTGTGAAACCATATGATTGACAAGTCATTAGTCAATAAACATCCACCTTTCTGACTCTTACAATGACTAAAATGTATAAAATGGACTTAATGTCTCATTCAGTAGGACACAAAATGAGCGACCGAGTCCATAACCTCATCAGAAAGGTGTTCACATAGGTTGGGGCTGAAGGCCATTTTCCCACAGACTTCTATAGGACAGGAAGTCTTTTTGAAGCCACAGCTATCGCCCCCTGGTGGCGAAAGCAGAGGTCTGTGTATGGTCCATTTACAGCAAGGAAGTTAAGCTAGCCTGAGACAGATTAGTGACCTGTCCAGGATGTACCCTGTCTCTCACCCTGTGATTGCTTTGATAGGCTCTAACCCCCCAGGACCCTAAATTAGATAAGTGGTTGATAAAATGGATGGAAGTTAAGGTAGCAAAAAATAAGTTTATAAACATTGCTATCCCATCATCAAGAGTAGATCCTACTATAAATAGAGCAAAGCATACTGTCATGAATTGCAGAATCTGGACTCAAATGTAGACTCAGCAACAGGCAAACCAGAATCCAGAATTTGCAGGGAGCAATACAGGGGCAGGTTAAGAGACACTGAGATAAAGACTGAGGGGAAAACACCACTACAAGAGGGCAATTAGAGAAAGTGAACTCAGCTGGGTAATGAGATGCAGGCAATAACAACCAAAGACAATGAGACAGGAGGGGAAGTAAAACCAAAAATAAGACACTAGAGACAAGTAACTACCAAAATAAAACAGGAAGTGAGAACCATAACTAAACTGGGAAATGCAGGCACAACTTAACATATGGGAGCTGACACAACAGGATGAGACAAGAAACACTGAGAGAGAAAAAAACTAAAATCTAATAAAAACTGGAACTAAGAACTCAAGACTGAAAATACCAAGGAAACACCTCACTCTCCACACTCCTATACCAAACAAACCCTCTCAGTTTGGCAGTGTATTTAAAAATTAATTTCCCATCTCTCCCTCTGATATATTAGTACTGCTGCTACCCTGCATATCTGCCAGATGTTTCAACCCTTCCAACAACCTAGGCTCCACCTGTATGCTCTAAGGGGATGTTTACTCAACATACTTCAATTTCTATGTGTCTTGTTAGGCATCTGATTGAATTGTAGTTGTGTATTCCATTAAATTAATGTGTTGCTTAGATGTAATGGTGTGTAAGACAATGTCTTAGCAGTAAATGGTGTGTAAATATAAAAGCATAATTCAAACCACTAAGTAGGCCTACTTGCAAATTTCATATAAGAGTCAACAAGTCAATTCTTTAATTTTCTTTTTTTTAGGCATAAAACAATTAAATGGTTTAAAGTTGCCCTGAAAGGAACTTTATTTTGGGAAAGCCAAAAGGTTTTAAAAAATTTAGTGTCTAAAAACTAGAGACCATCTTACTATCTAGCTCTGTGGAATCTTCAAGAAATGGTGACGCTATTTTCCAGAGAATTGAGTGGTCAGTATCAAGTGGTTTTATAAGTACTGATCTGTTATCTCAAACATGATATATCCTATTAAGAAATGAACCACCTTTGAAAAAATGAAAACCCAGGGTTAGACCTGAAGTTAACTGCTGCTTATCTAGTAAAGGCCTCTGGTTGTGGTGCAACCCACTCTCACCAAATGGTGCACAACACAGAATTCCTGATACTACATGTAATATGTACAGCATTTGGTGAGAGAGAGTTGTTGCTGAATGCCAGTGTTATGGCCATGGGTGTACCGAAGACCACACACAGAAACAGAAAATTCACAGAGGCTGAGACATCATTACAAACATCCTGGGTTATTTCTGCATAAATCTGAATAGCCTACTGCATTATCATTACAGTCAAAAGAGAAACAAAACAAAGCAAACAAAAAAACTCAAGATGCAGCATATGAGTAATTGAAAAATACTAAATGCATCTTCTCACACTTTTAGTTTCACTTGGTTGCAATCATGTGCAACAGAATGTAACAATCTGTCTGCTCAGGACATGGATGCTGGTTTTCCTCATCATGGCTCACAATTGGGGGGTTTTGCATAATTTTAGAATATTGTACGGATTAAGGCATTATCATGAAATACAATGTTTTTGACACTTTGCACACTTTTATGAACTTTTAGAGCCTCTTCACCTCCCCAGTCTATGTTTCAAAAAACATTTCAAAGAAAAATAACCAAATTACAAGCAAATGAAATAAATTTCTTCCCTAAGATCAGTCCAAACAAAGCATTACTTATGCATCATTTGACTCCCAATACATGACCCTTCGGACAACAAACTGCCCTGCCGTCTTCCCTCTCCCTCCTCCTTTCACCAAAAGGGTGTTAGGACCTGTCCCTCCTCTCCCCAGGGAATGCTGGGAAAGAAAGACCTCCACATCTGTCCCCAGAACCAGGATGAGAGAGGGAATATGATGGACAGGGAAGCATTCTTTTATCCACAGAATGGAAGGAAGGAAGAAAGAAAGAAAGAAAGAAAGAAAGAAGACAGGAAATTGGACATAATGAAAAAAGTGAAGACTGTTATCACTGATAGCAAAGAGAAACTGAAAGGAGGTGGAGAGGTGAACAGAAAATGAAAGAGTCTTTCTAAGAGGGATAACTCTTGTGAATGAAAGATGGATCTAGTCTTCTTATGAAGCCATCCATCACTCCCTTCAATAGCCCAGTGGGCAGAGGGAGAAAAGCAGGCACCCCAGGCCTTCCTTCAAAAGGCCGGGAGGAGTGGAGGGAGGAGAGGAGGACGGCAGCAATGTGCTGGTAGAGCTGTGATCTTTACCTCCTTCCATCATTTGAAGTCAGCAGGGAAAGTGATTAGCCCTGCCTCTCTCCTCCTCCTTCGCTCCATTTTCCCCTCAAAAGCAGGTTGTAACAGTTTTAGCGCGGCCTACTGCTAACTACTTCACCTCACTAATGAATGACTGATGCATATTTTCTTAAAGTTGGTGAATGAAACACCTTGAACAAATACAGCTTAATAGGCATGTTTCTTCTTCTAAACATCTTACTAAAATGTGTACATAAGTTCAAACATGCCACTACTTACATACCACTTATTAAGGATAATTTCTTAGCTGCATATATTTTGTAATCAAAAACAGTCAGTACAAAACAAGTCTGATTAAGTATTTTTATTTTACTCCAGAAATCCACAAACTGCTTAACAAATACATCTTATTATAGAGTTTATTTTTCTCTGCAAAGTAAATATCCAATATATTAATTCCCAGAACAAATGGATCAAAACACCTAAAAATAAAACTGGGTCTTTCCACTAACTTTCCTTCCTTTTGACCAGTTAACCTTTCTTCTAAAAAAAAGAAATGGCTGATACTAAAATGAGATGTAAACACACTTTCACACCAGGGTGTGACAAGTGTGAGATGTTGTTGACCCCTGTCTGTCCCCTCGCGTTCTGTTAAGGTCCCTTAACGTTAAGGTCACAACCTAGCAGTTTTATGGGCCCTCTAAAGTCATCAGTGCTTTGTGATTGGATGAAAGCCCACTAATGAAGTCAGTAATTGGTCCAGTTTATCAGTTTATTAGGTACTCTGGCTGTGGAAACAGCTTTGACGTATAAAGTATACATCATTAGCAAAGAAGTGCCTCCTTGGGTTAAAGTACACAGAGTTTAAAAAAAATGTTTAAAACAAATATTTTTTTAGGTTTGCTGTTGCCAGTATAAAAATTAATGTATGTATATGGCCTCCTGTGTTTTCAATTGTAATCTCAATTTAGATTCTTGGTTCCCTTAAATTGTGCAAATTGGCTTCATTAGTGTAATAATTTGAAAGAAAACACCCAAAAAGGAAATTGTTTCAGCTTTTCTCACCCTCCAAAACACCTGCTTTTATTTTATTGGCTAATTTATTTTTATTTTATTATTTTTATTTTTTTATTTTTTTCTCTGACAACCCCATGCACACACTCTTTATAACTCTTCCTAAACGTGAAAGAGAATTGCTGGCAAATTAATTCACAACTTAAGCTGTCATCTAGATATATTGTGTCCTATTTGTTGTCTGGTGTGCAGAGGAGTGACAGGATGTCCACGACCTCCAGTAAAGAGGAAAGCTTTAGTCTTTGGTCTTTTTCTTGGGTTCACCATTATCTGTGTGACCCATCCCCTTAAAACACTCTGAAAGAGTGAAAGGTCCTGACTCTGCACTGAGCTCTAGCATAGATGTCAACCTTTGCTATTCAGCATGCATGCTGATACACCCCCACTGCAGGAGGAGGAAGCACAAACACATGTATGCAAAAATAAACAGAAATATGCATGAAATCTTAAAATAACTAAATAAAAGTAAAAGCAACAAACAGGAAAGCTGCACACGCATATTTTGTTATTTGATATGTGGCTCTATAGTACACACACTCGACTAATCCACTGCAGTTAGAGACGACCATAGGAACCTGGTTCTGGATGAGCTGTCAACAAAGAAGAGGAAAACAACTGTATAAAAGCCTCCGACCCCCACTCACTCATCACCCTTCTCCGCTTCTCACCCACGTAGTCCTTTCTCCCACTGACCACTGCTCAGAATTGCCCCCCCCTCAAGGTTCCTTTCACTCTGCAACAATGGCTGCCAGGGGCTGTGTTATTTGAGGCACTAAAGAGCCATCCCACCCGCCCGCCCCCAGGACAATGACCCCCCTGCTGATAGCTTTCTTCCCCACACCTCCCTAATGACAGGTTTCATCCTCTTTTGCTCTGACCCCCGGGAGGGGATGCGGCTCCCGGCTCGGCCCACTGCCTTTCTACCTGCAGACCCACTCCGCCAACAGGCCCGCCTCCTACTCACTAATACACATATACACACTTTCACTCTTATGCATTCACTGTTTGCACGTAGGGAGCAGTCCTTGAAAGTACTGCAGTCACCACATTTCAGGGGGAAAATGCTTTTTACTGCACTGGATTTATTTAGCACTTCTAGTTCTTTGTCTAAAGCCATTTCCACACATAAACCCCTGATGATGTGGTGGGAATCAGGTCGGGAAATTGTCCACAGCAGAGTTATTATAGTTTTATATTTTCTTATTAGTTTTTATTTTTATTTCATTTTGACTTTTTGTTCTTAATTCAGTTTAGTTTCAGTTAGTTCCCAGAGTGGGTTTGCTTGTTTCAGTTTAGTTTTTATTGTTTGAAAATGTTTCGTTTTGGTTTAGTTTTTATTAGTTTCAGTGTTTTAGTCTTTTTAAGTATTATTGTATTTAGGGCAGATGCCAGAGGCAAGATTTAGGAAAATCAGTATGGATATTACAATATAAACACAGAACTCAGTGAAATCAGTTGACTCTCAGTCTTGTAGACATCCAAAGTCTTAGTGAACGTGTCCATCAAAGCCTCATCAGGGAAGTCGTGATGACAAATTTTTACCAAATTAACAAACACTAAAACTAAGGATATTTCCTCTATATTTTTATTTTATTTTAGTTAGTTTTCCAAGTTCACAAAATCATTTCAGTCACATCTAGTTTTAGTTTTTAGTTTAGTTTTAGTTTAGTTTTAGTTAACTATAATAACCTTGGCCCACACAACCAAAAACATCAAAAGAGCTGAATCAATACCTCTCAGGGAAAGTCACAAGAAATGAAAAAGTTTTTTTTCCTCATCTTAAAAAGAAGGAATGTGTTTCCTTTTATTTTTGGATAGAAGTGAGTCATTTAATACTTAATACATGTGAACCTGACAACCTTGTAACAACTCAATAAAATTAGACACAGATTCAGTGTTTCAGATTTCAATATTTTAAAGAAGCAATATTTTTCAGGTTTATGATTCAGTAACTTACTTTTGTAAATTTGTGTTTTGAAGGTTTCTGAACATCTTTCGTTTGAAAACATTTTTCTTTATTTGCCTTTTTTTGGTCCATTGAATTCATGCATTTTGAGCACATACAGGCATCTTGTATTGTAAAAGGCTCTTTAGGTGTAGCTTTGATTTAGCTTAAACTACACTCCACCATGGAGACACATAACCTGTATAAGGTAAATTAGTACAATGTCTTTCCATTGATTTCCTCTGCGATTGTGTAACTATGACCTCCTGATGCCTTCACTCAACACACATGAAACTTAAATATTAAAGCTTTTTATTCTCAGGACTCAGTATTATTTTGATCATGATCACATAGAGGATGCACACAGTGTCTGTATTATGTACTTACAGTTTTTATTAAATGTGTTGCAGCTGAAGGATTTGATGTGGATAAACCAGAGAGAGGTCAATGCCCAGAAAAGATAGGTAACTAAATAAAATCAAAATAGACTCATATGTAAATTAAATTAAAAACATGAACAAAAATTTGAGTGAAACAGAACTGGATCATTTCACCAAAGGTTGATAGTTTTCCTGTTGATAGCAATTGTGACTTCATGTAATGTTATTATTAATTCAACTTACAAAGATATTTACAATTAATTAAATTAGATTATTATTTTAACAAAGGTGTCTGATTATTAACCCTGGTGTAATATAGGTTTATTAATGACCCTTTTAATATTTCTTTTCTCTCAGAGAAACACTCTGAAGATGAACGTTGCCCTGCACAGAACCAGAAAGTGAGTAACTTCACATCTGTCTGACTTCAAATGATGCAGCTTTCAGTGAACACATGCAGGCTTTCTAAAAAAAAAAAATATGATTTCATTTTCACTGGAAAAGTTGGAATTTCAGAATGTCAACCTGCCCTATGAGGTATGTTTTCATTGGGTCAAAAAAGTCATGAACCTAACAACAGTTCAATAAGGAGAGATCATTTAAAAGAACAGAACATCATTTCTTGAAGTATATAGTTTAAAAAATGATTTATTTATAATACTTAGTATTATTATAGTTGATTTCTTATTTACTCAGTTGTCTTTCATCATAAACAAACACTTTTGCGATATATTTCATGAATGTCCTAATTTTTCATATTCCAGACTGTTTCATAGTTTCTTGTGACTGTTGTCATTTGTTGTATTGTCTTTGTTTTCTGTTCTGTTAGTGTCTGTTTCTTTGTATGTATCAATACTGTTTGCTTTTTGTCTTTTTTATTAAAAAAAAGGGAAAGAAATTATTTGGCAATTACACTCAGATGAAGCTACATAGCAGAGCAGAGTCCAACAGTGGTAGAAAGCAGGGCAGAACACCCCAGAGTCTGGACACTGGTGGTGGCAGAGGTGAAGCAGGTGGGGACTTGGATGAGGATCTCTGACTGACTGGGATGAGGCGGAGTTGTGGAGGAGGCTTGCTGCACAAATAACAGTCTGAAGGGCAGAATAACAGAAGACTGCTGAGATTTAAAGCACACAGAACAGAAGCTGATTGACTGGCAGAAAGCCGAAATGATTGGGTCAGAGTAACGATGACAGAATTGAGTTAGCAACCCAAACACCAAGGGATGCAGGTAGACAAGTGAATACAGATCTTCCTTACTGAATTTATGCATAAGCTTCATAAAAAGGAAAAACTTTCCGGAAAAACAGGATTTTGACATCACTGACAAATCTTATCAGTGACATCATTGGCTTGTGTGATGGCTGATGTAATCTGAACACATCTACATTTCTAAAACATTCATCAGATGTAAACAGAAAAACTTATAACCATCCCAGTTGAGAAACTACACTACATATTTTCCTTGAATTTACCAGGTAGAAACGATGGCGTCTCTTATTGAGCTGCTTTTGGAAACACTGGCTGATCTGAGTGACCAGGAGCTCGAGGACTTCAAAGAGGTCCTGAGTCAATTTCATCATGAAAAACATTACTCGGACATCCCATGGATGCTGTACATGATGACCGACCTGCAGGACCTGGTGTTTTTAATGGTGCAGACTTATGGCCAACAGTCAGTGAAGAAGATCCTGGAGGGTTTAAAGGAGATGAAGAGGAGTGATCTGGTTCAAAGGCTGTCAGACCGCAGCTCAGAACCCAGAAGTAAGACAACAAAGACAAAACTGGTTCTTAAGATGTCTCAAACTTCTAAGTAAAGCCTTCTTTTACATTTTAAACAATATCATTTCTAATGACAAGTGGAAGAGGATGGATGGTGGATGGATGGATGGATATAGAATAGAAGACACATCTTCTGTTGGCCAAAACATATTTTATGACTTTCAAGAAGAAAGATGTGACAATTAAAAAAACAATGCTCTGGGAGAAGGAGTAAAAATGAGTTCATACTGTTTATCATTGCTGTGGAGGTTTATGTGTAATTTTGTATATTTTACATCCTTTACAAACTCATGTTCTTACATTTGCCACTCATGAGTCACTTTTACCACTTTTCTCCTCAGAGAAACACTCTGTGGATGAACGACGCTCTGCACTGATCCACAAAGTGAGTCATGTCACATCTCTGAATCAGTACAAGACAGCAGATGCAGGTTGAAAGTCAGGGAAGTAAAGTATAATCAGTTCTAATTTAGAACATTTTAGTAATAAATGTCAAACTCGTGATTTATGCTGGATGTTTTTCAAAGAAACTGAAGCTACATTCAGTTTGAGTTCTTCAGCAGTAAATTAATCCAACAGTAGTGTCAAGATGTCTTTACCACAGAGAATGAGATGAGGACAAAAGACAAATGTTAAAAGTTTAACCATTAGAAACTTAATTGTGTTTAAAAACATTTTGTAAAGACTTTTATTGAAGTGTTTTGTATTTTGTTTATCAAAAAATGTGAACATACTTGAATCAATGTAACAGCACTTGGGACAAATATGTGACTGTTCCAGGTGGCAACAGTAGCAGCTGTTAAACATCTGCTTTGGGAAACTTTGAATGATTTGAGCAACGAAGAGCTTGAGGAGTTTAAGAGGTTCCTGCAGCTGATTTTTCCTTGGAAGAATCTGCTATATATCTCACAGAGACTGAATCAGTCATCAGACAGAGCAGATATAGTGAATCTGATGGTGGATAAACTTGGCCAACAGTCTGTGGAGGTGACCATGAAGGTTTTCATGTATATGATCAGAACTGATCTGATGCAGAAGTTATCAGAGACCAGCTCAGGATCCAGAGGTAAGGCAAACAAATCTGCATTGGTGTAAAATCTGTCATCATCGGTGTTAAATATATGAAATAGGAGATCAGTAACTGATCTGATTATTATAAATTTTATCAGACGACTAATAAATCCCGATTAGTGTTGTAGTTTTTTGGTGTTAGTGGTGGCATGGTGGTGCAGTGGTTAGCACTGTCACCTCACAGCATGAAGGTTCTCTGTTTGAGCCTCCTGGTTGGCTGGGACCTTTCTGTGTGGAGTTTGCATGTTCTCCCTGTGCCTGCATGCTTTTCCTCAGAGTGCTCTGGTTTCCAGTCCAAAGACATGCTTGTTAGGTTTATTGGTGGTTCTAAATTAGCTGTAAGTGTGGATGTGATCATTGTCTGTCTCTCTTTGTTACCCTGTGATGGACAGGTGTACTGTCTCTCTCCCTGTGACAGCAGGAATAGGATCTGACCCACCGGCAGACGCTAAGGGATGGATGGATGGTTTTTGTATAGGGTTTTTTAGGTTGTGCAGGCTATGTGTCTTTTACGGTGTATTTTTATTTTTCCTTTACAGCATCTGGGTTTTATTAAAGTTGATTCTACTTAGATGTATACTGAGATTTGAATCCTCAGAGATGATTTTAAATGTCTTTTCTCCTCAGAGAAACACTTTGTGGATGAATATCGAGCTGAACTGTTGAAGAGAGTGAGTGAGACTTTACACGACTCAGCTTTCATTCAGTAGATTCAAGTTGTAAATCATCCTCATGTTGAACATTATGAAAGATGAAAGAGACCAAACCATCTTTTTAAACTGGATGGTTCTCGCAGTGTTAATGTGGAGCTCTGCAGCAATAATGTTATCCACCACTGATGACAGAAGGAATGCTCTACTAATGAAGATAGGGCTGTGCGATATGGAAAAAAAAATCTTATCACAATAATTTTTTTCATATCAGTTGATATTGATTTATATCACAATATAAATCAAATCACTCATCTGTCAAACTCAAGGTTCATTTTTTACTCCTAAGTGAAGATGTGAGGATAATTTTGATTTAAATATTTATTTTCTGTCAGAAGCTGAACTCGACAAATGTACTGTAGAACTATATACAACTGTATTTAGAATAATTAACATTTCAATTCAATTCAATTCAATTTTATTTATATAGCGCCAAATCACAACAACAGTCGCCTCAAGGCGCTTTATATTTTAGGGTAAAGACCCTACAATATTAGACAGAAAACCCCAACAATCTGACAACCCCTTATGAGCAAGCACTTGGTCAAAAATGACTCCAAGATTCCTCACAGTGTCACTGGAGGCAAAAGTAATGCCATCCAGAGTAAGTGTCTGGTTAGATGTCATATTTCTAAGATTTTTTAGGGCCAAGTACAATAACCTCAGTTTTATCTGAATTTAGAAGTAAGAAATTAGAGGTCATCCAGGCCTTTATATCTTTAAGACATGCCTGTAGTTTAGGTAATAGGTGTTTGTCATCTGGCTTCATGGATAAATACAGCTGGGTATCATCTGCATAGCAATGAAAATGTATGCTATGTTTTCTAATAATACTGCCTAAGGGAAGCATGTATAATGTAAATAGAATTGGTCCCAGCACAGAACCCT